>PVIW01003485.1:47457-166106 GCA_004026585.1 Noctilio leporinus | reverse complement strand
TACGGGACAATAATGAGCAAAACTAACAACAAGCAAAACAGAACCAAGTGTATGAATACAAGGAATAGGCCTGCAGTGGTCAAGGGGAAAGGGGTTGGGGGGAGGGGGGAGGCAGAGGCAAAGAAGGGGAGCAGCTTAGACAAGAACCTAGTATAAAGGAACCATGGACATGGACAACAGGTGGGATTGACTTTGGGGGTAAAGGGTGGGTGGGGAGGGGGACAGAGGGGAGTAAAAAAGGGATGGATGTAATACAACAACAATAAAATTAAAAAAAAAAAAAAGATACAGAAACGATAAAAAAAATCAAATGGATACTCCAGAATGAAAGTATGATAACAAAAATGTAGCTGGGATTTTGATAGAGACTGTATTTATTTGTAGATTAATTAGAAAAGTATTGCCATTTAGAATATTGAGTCTTCCAATACATGAACATGAGTTGTTTTTCCAATTATTTAGGTCTTCTTTGATAATTGTTTGAATCTTTTTCTTTCAATGATATTTTATATTTTTCAGGGTGTTGTTTTTTAACTTATCCTGTTAAATTTATTCTTAAGTATTTATTCTTTTTCTTGCTACATTAGGTAAAATTGTTTCCTTAACTTCATATTAAGGTTGTTCATTGTTAGTGTATAGAAATGCAATTGATTTTGGTGTATGGATCCTGTAATCTTGCTGAACTTGCTTATTAGTTCTAAAAGTATTTTAATGGATTCCTTAGTATTTTCTATATATAAGATTGTATCACCTGTGATCAGAGATCATTTTTTTTCATCCTTTGCCAATTGGATGACTTTTATTTATTTTTCTTAATTTTTTTTTGAAGAGTTTATTCATTATTATCAGAGAGAAGGGCAGGGAAGGAGGAAGAAAGGGAGAGAAGCATCAATGTATGGTTGATTTTCACCTACCTCCAGCTACAGACCTGGCTTGCAACCTGGTTATGTGCCCTGACCAGGGAATCAAACCAGTGACCTTTGGGTTCAAAGGCTGGCACCTATCCACTGAGCCACAAGCCAGGGCCTTCTTTCTTTTTTCTTTCTTTCTTTCTTTCTTTCTTTCTTTTTTTTTTTTTTTTGCTTAATTACCCTGGCTAGACCCTTCCATGCGATTTTTAGAGGTAAAGTATTCATTTTTCCATCTGCAGTACAGTGTTAGTTGTGGGTTTTTCCTAGTTAGTACAAATCATGGTGAGGACGTCCCTTTCTAATCCTAGTTTGTTAAGTGTTATTATTATGAAACGATGTTAGATTTTGTCAAATGCTTTTTCTTCAACATGGTGACAAGGTCATTTGGGTTTTTACCACTTTATTCTGTTTGTGTAGTGTTTTACATTGATTGATTTTCATATGTTGAAACACCCTCACATTCCTGAAATAAATTTGATTTGATTATGTATAATCTTTTTAATATAATATTGGAATCAGTTTGACAATTTTTTTGTTGAGGATTTTTTGGTGTTTTATTCATAAGGAATAATTGGTATGTAGTTCTTTTTTCTTGTGACATCTTTGTCTGGTCTTGATACCAGGTTAATACTGGTCTCAAAGAATGAATTGGGAAATGTCCTCTTCTATTTGATAAAAGAGTTTGTGAAGAATTGGTGTTAATTCTTCTTCAGATATTTCATCCATGGAAGAATTTACCCATTAAGACATTTCATGGGGTCAGTTCTATTGAAAAACAATTGACATACATCACTGTATAAGTTCAAGGTCAACAGCATGGTAATTTGATTTACATATATTCTGCAATAAATGTCACAATAGGTCTAGCTAACATTCATCAGGTCATATAAATGCAATATAAAAAACAAAAAAAAAAATCTTACAATGAGAAATCTTAAGATTTACTCTTAATTTTCCTATATATCATACAGCAGTATTAACTACAGTTATCATCCCTAGTACTTATGCATCTTATACCTGTAAGTTTGTACCTTTTGACTACCTTCTTTCAAGTCCCCTTCCCCCAACCTTCCCCCTTTGGTAACCACATGTCTGATCTCTTTTCCTATGAGTCTTCTTGTTTTGTTTTGGTTTGGTTTTGGGTTTTAAGATTCAACATATAAGTGAGATCATACAGTATATGTCTTTCTCTGTCTTATTTTGCTTACATCATGCCTTCAAAGTCCAACTATGTTGTAATGTAGGGAGTTTTTTGGTTACTAATCCGATCTATTTACTTGCTATAGATCAACTCTATTTTTCTATTTTTCCTTGAATCAATTTCACTAGTTTATGCATTTCAATTAAGTTGCCTGTTTTATCTAGGTTATCTAATTTGTTGGCATAAATGTTTATATATGTTCTTATAATCTTGCAGTGATGTTCCCTCTTTCATTCCTGATTTTACTAAGAAATCATTTCTTTCTTTCCTTCCCCCATCTCCCTTGGTTAGCCTTGTTAAAGGCTTGTTAATATTGGTGGTCTTATTAAAAACTCAGCATTTGTTGATCTTTTTAAAAGACTCAATATTTCACCCTGGCTGGTGGCTCAGTGGCAGTGGATAAGCTGCCAGACTGTGAACCAAAGGTCACTGATTCAATTCCCAGTCAGGGCACATAACCAGGTCTCCAGCCAGGTCCCTAGCTGGAGGCAGGTGAAAGGCAACCATACATTGATGTTTCTCTCCCTTTCTTCCTCCCTCCCTTCCCTTGTCTCTAAAAAATAATGAATTAAAAAAAAAAAAAAAAGAGAGAGCAGAGTTAATACCGGTATCTGTGGTCTCTTCTTCTTATCCCAAGGAAAGATGTTTGAGAACCAAGGAGGAAAATTAGTAAGAGAAGACCCCCCAACAGAGCTATAGACTCTAATGCTAGGGACCTGAGTTAGGCTGAGTCATGAGGAAGTGGACTAGATAAAGTTGATCTTTCTACACAGCAGTTTTATTGGTGGTCATGGCTCATATGTCATTGTGCCAAGTCTTGCTCTGCAGTGGGAAAGATGCAGAAAGGCTTTTCAAGAGGACATATGGTTGATCTTGACAAAAGATCTGGGGTTCTGGCTCACAGTAGAGGAATCTTGATCACAATGACTCTGAATATCTCTTCAATCATAATTTGTCTGAATTCAGCCTCCTCCAACAGGTTTGCCCCAACTCTCTCATATAAGGAATGGAAACACATTTCAGAGTTTCAATCAAGGCTTAGTTTGCTTTTGCATCAAGAAGGAGAATGACTTCTCCAATGGCACCTGCTCCAATGTGCTTGTAAGAATTGAAGAATTGATGAATAGTAGGATTATTTTTAAGAAGATATTATTGCTTCAATTATTATTCAACCTATAATGAAATAGCAGTTATGAACACATTGGTGTAACTGCCAAGATATTATCAGGGCATAATAACATGTTGTCTCTAAGTGTCCACCATAAGGACTTTGGAACACTGAGGAAATGGCACCTCCAATTTTGATTAAGGCAAACATGGAGATGTGGATGGGGTGGGCAAGAAGATGATCATTTGTGGCCTGGAGAGAAGGTGGAGAAACATCCCTAAAATAAGATTGTAGGAAGAGAATAACAGTTGTCATGTTACTGTTTCTTTTCCCCCCAAAGAGAATATTTATATCTATGATACTTCTGCCTCAAGATGAATTTAATTTCAGGCTAATTGAGTCAGATTACAAATCAAATCTATTTAATGTAAACAGAAACCCAGTTAGGCTTCAACCTTTCCACCTGAGTGACTCTGCTAATTAAATCCCAGGTATATCAGTCTCTCCCCTCAGTCCCCATCTTTTCCTCCAGTCAGACTGCCTGCGGTCAGTTCTAAGATGGAGATCACCCCAATAAACATCCCCACAACATCAGGCAATCCTAAATGCTCTAGTTTAGGGGATCAGTACCACAAAGGCTATAATTCATTCTCTTAACTTGATCGTATCATGGTTAATACAGCAACACACATTGAGAAATACTTTTTCAACAAATTTTAGACTGCACATTTTTGAAATGTGAATTAATTTCAATGTACAAAGCATCTTGCATACAATTTCACTGATTCTTACATTAAAATGGCCCTGTGAGTTAGGTAAAATCAGTGTTATTATTGCTAAAGTTTAAAGAGGTTAATGGGGCCTATTTAAGATCACAAAGCTAGTTAATGGCAATGCTCCAAATGTACACATGATGGTGACACTTGGGATGCTGTGGTTGAGTTTTTGTTTGCTTTTTTAATGACATCATGTACAATATTGAATACTGCTAGCACTAATCATGTCTTAAGAGAAACTGATTTGTAGGTAAAACTCTTAACCTAAATAATGGATAAAGAAAGTATTGGAGAGGTTGGTAAAGTCTTCTTGAGTTTCACAGTATCCTATTAATCCCATCTCAGGGTACACAATGTGTGCTTGGGAAGCAGAGTATCACCTCAAGAACAGGAATGTGTTTGTATTCATTCCTGGACTTTCACTCCCTTGGCACCATGACTCACCCTGATGCTTGTCTTTGGTGTTTTCCTTGAAGAGAGCATGGTGGACACACACATGTGCAGACCACACACCAAACTGCCCAGGCACACATTGCTATCACCTGGGTAACCTTTCTACAATGCATTTCTACACACGATGCTTCAGTGGCCTCCTGCTATCTAATAACATAATGCAACCCCCTTGCCCAGTATTGAAACTTACTTTCCACCCCTTCATTTCAACATAAAATTTTAGGTACAATTTGTACAGCCATATCTAACAATTATTTGCTTATCCTTTTACTGGCTTTTATGGACCATGCAATTGCATTATTTGCCTTCAAGGTTCAAACACACAGGGCAAATGTAATAATATCTCCATCTTCTGAACATCCTTGGCTTTCTATCTACATTGATCTTGTTACATTCTCACTTTTTACTTGTTACTCATACATATATCTCATCTTCCTTACTAATCTGTAGGATTTGGAGGAATAGGTTTACATATAAAACCACTGAATTGGTTTTTTATTGCTTATAGCATGCACCAAGCACCACATTTCCCATGCGATTCTTATGGTCACTGAAAGATGACTACCAAATTGGTCCCTGTTAAGCTCCAGAACCTGTGAATTTTAGTTTATATGGCAAGATGGACTTTGTAATTAAGTCATAAGATTAGAATTATCCTGTGTTTTCTGGGAGGATGTGGCATAATCACCAGAGTTCTTATTAGAGGGAGAAAGGAGGATTTAGAGCCAGAGGAGAAAGCCATGAGACAAATGAGTCAGAGTTTGGGGGGGCTGTGTTTTGAAGATGGCAGAAGGAGCCACAAGACAGGGAATGCAGGAGGCTCCTGGAGACTGAAAAGTCAAGGAAACACATTCTCCCATCCAAGTTTCCAGAAAGAGCTGTCTTGTTGACGCCATGACCGTTGCCCACAATGAAACTGGCTTTTCAATTCTGACTGTCAGAAAGATAAGCATAAATCTGTGTCATTTTAAGCCACTGAGTTTGTGGCAACTTATTACAGCAACAATGGAAACTAATAGTTTTTGCAGGAAAGTATGTTGGATGAAAATAAATAGCTGTGAGTAAATGAATGAAGCAAAGAAATCAAGAGTTTCTGAAAGAAAGTCCTGCTTTATATTCTTTTTTCTTTTGCTTATATCTGACCACAATGGGAGATATTATGGTTAGACATAAGCTAAAGGCATTATTTACTATTCCTCAGTATTTTGGGGGGATCCAAATAAAATGCAAAAGTTTTACCTGGGATTTTGGGAAGGTGGTGAACTAATTCCCCCACATCCATCAACTATCACAGTAGAGAGGGTAAGACCTAAAAGAGTATAAAAGAAGAGAAGACTTCATGGGAGATGAAGGATTGGAAGAACCTAGTTATCAGGTTCCCATAAGTCAGGAGACATTGAATCTTGGTAAATTGGTGGGCTGCCCAGTTGCAATATCCCTGATGGCCCAGTCTGGACCTGGCAAGAGGCCCTGGCAAGAGGGTAGAGAAGGACAAAACTCATCAAAATTACACCTCACATGTCCAAGAATTTTTCCTTGCACTGGCAGGCTTTCTGTAGTTTCTCTCTTTTTAAATTGATTTATGATTGTTGATTACTATTGTTTAATTTTCCTTCCATTGTTCTCCCCTCTCCTATAGTCAATCCACACCTCCTTGTTCATGTCCATGGATATTTTACCTTAGCTCCTCCTCTAAATCCTACCCCTTCTTCCCCCCGCCTTTCTTCTTCCACTCCTCTCCTCTTCGGTCATTGTCATTCTGCTCCGTTTTTTTTAGTCACCTCTATTAGGTGAGATCATATGTGTCAGGCTACCCCTGGGAAAGCATTTAGGCTTGGAACCCTGCGCAAGCCAGGTGAAGCCTTCAAGACCTGACCAGAAAACCTGGAAAGCTGAATACATACATGGCTCCATGCTACAGCCCTGGTTGAAATGGAACCATGAGAACCTTAGCCCCTTTGAAATCTGGTCTGTTCCCTCACCTCACTTAATCCCATGTTGTATCAACAGCAGAGGTTTTAAAATTTGAATGCATATCCTGACCTGAGTGAAATCTCAGTGCTCCTTCACTTGTTGTTTCTGAACAATATCTGTTTTCCTATAATTAGCATTGTTTAACATTGATTGATAAGCTACATGCCTTCAAGTTTACTGCTTTCAATAAAAGATCTTTGGGAAGAGGGAATGAGGCTTTTGGCCTTGAGCCACTAGCTGGCTTTCTTCTCTCTAGCACAAGCTGCCTGTGAAGTAGTCATTTTATCCGCAGCACTGAGGGATCTCTGTGGGTCAGGGATCCCCCACACATATGGTATTTATCTTTCGCCATCTGGCTTATTTCACTAAGTATAATAATCTCCAATTCCAACCATGCTGCTGCAAATGGTAGGAGTTCCTTCTTTCTTCTGCTATATAATATTCCATTGTGTAAGTTTACCAGTTTTTTTATCCATTCATCCACTGATGGGCACTTAGGCTGTTTCCAGTACTTTGCTATCGTGAATAGCATTGCCATGAACATAGGGTTGCATAGGTTCTCCTGAATAAGTCTATAGCCAAAGAACCCTGAAATACCAATTTAGAGGAACCTATGTAGAGTCTCTTATTTCTGTCTAAAGACAAATTCTTATCATTTTTAGGAACAAAAGTTCAGGATTAAAGTATTCTTTGTTTAATGTATATAGTACTTCCCAGTGACTGACATGCCCTCTTTTAACTTTAATTAAAACCCAAACTGAATAAAATACTTGACTTTGACACATTGTAGTAATTTAAAAGAACTTCTCAATTTCTGTTCCAAAACCATGTAACAGTAATTCAGATGTTGTTAACATGGCCTTCCTACCACCTCTAGGGCACAGGAAAGGGTTAAGTTAATCAAAATGGTAATCATGCCACACATTTATTACTATTTAAGGTCATTCCTACTAAACTTGAACATAAAATTCTTCACATCTTCTGAATTACAATCTGTGATCTTTTTTTAAAAATAAGCTATCTCTTATCACACACACACACACACACATACACACACCTTGTCATTAGCTATTAGCTGAGAGGCGATCATCTCCCTCATTTTCTCAAATTGCATATATCATTCATACAGAGCCAGAACATAATTTGAATGAAATTGAATGAGATTTTTTCTTAGCTTCAAATGAATTGGAGAGATAATAATGCTTTCTATTTTTTCCTATCCAACAAGATCAGCTTTTAGAAAAAAAAGTCTTCCTAGTGTTTCAGACTTAAACACATTATATTTCATGCAGTTTTTAAATTTCAACTACTTCTGATGGTTCTTTTAACTGATCAAAAAAGGCATACAGAGATTTTCAGATCTCCTAATTAACTGATATCAAGTCCAAAAGCATTAGCAGAAGCAAAATTTTGCCTTGCCCTCTCCAAAGGACCTCTTAGGTTCTGGGTCTCCATAAGGGGACTGCTTCTCATTAAAAAAATAAAACTTCAATAAAAATTACTTTAATAAAGCATCTTCTGAGGGAGAAAGATGAGGAGAGAGAATACTTGGGTACAAGTTCCAAGTAAACCTTTACACATAGATATAATTTTACACTGGGTTGGAATCATGTTTTACTTGATACTATGATCTATTTTTGCCAGCAATAAAAAGAAAATCGAATGCTTTGGGGAAGAATAAACAAAAACATTCTAAATCACATTGCATAAATAATTTTTTGCACTTTCCACATGAGTGCTTATATGCATTTTTCATTGTCTCTCATATTATCTGTGAAATTGTAGCCAACTGTTTTATATCCCATGCCTATTCAGATACAGTTGCATGGTTAAAAAATTGCATTTTCTGTTTTCTTAACTCAGTAATGTTTGATTCTATGCCTCTTGGGTTTCCTCATCTCACAGGTTTGCTCAGTTCCCAGGTTCCTGTTTAGATCTTCCTCATAAATCCCCAACTATTGGCTTATTCTCCTGAGGAAAGTTTTCTATACTTTATCTGTACTAATAATTATAGAATATCTGCTTATAGCCCAATATTTCTTTTAACTGTGGATTTGTCTATCAACAAAAGAAAATGACATCATATATACTTCTTGAGCAAATGGAAATGACCCTCCTGGAAGAATACAGGTTAATGAGGGCAGAGGAATAACACTACACTTAGCACAATCTATTTTATTGGAAGTTCTGTAATTCTTTTTTTTTTAAATATCTTATTTATTACCTTTTTTAGAGAGAGGGGAAGGGAGAGAGGCAGAGAGGGAGACAGTCATCAATGTATGGTTGCCTTTCACCTGCCTCCAGCTACAGACCTGGCTGGAGACCTGGCTTATAACCTGGTTATGTGCCCTGACTGGGAATCAAACCAGTGACCTTTGGGTTCCCAGGCTGGCACTATATCCACTGTGCCACCAGCCAGGGCAATTCTTTATTTTAAATAAAAATAATATAATATTATGCAGAAAGTTTTAGCTTTAAGCTCATTTTAAAAATTGTCATCTCACCCTAGTTGGTGGAGCAGTGAATAGATGCTGGCCTGAGAACCTAAAAGTTGCTGGTTTGATTCCCAGCCAGGGCACATAACCAGATTGCAAGCCAGGTCTCCAGCCAGGTCCATAGCTGGAGGCAAGTGAAAAGCAACCATACACTAATGTTTCTCTTCCTCTCTGCCTCTCTCCCTTCCCCTCTGTCTGGAAATAATAAATAAATAAATAAAAATCTTTAAAAAAATTTGTCATCTCTTATCTTCTCTTGAGTGTTTCTACAAGGGACCTCTGACCACAATGTTTTAGTCAAAGCATATGTTGGCAGCCATCTGCACAGTAGCACCAAATATGAATTTCAAGGGGAAGAAAACAGCCACATTTGGAACAGAACTCATCTACAGACTTTAAATATTGTACAGCAGATTGTGTCTCTGTAGACTTTAAGCTGTGAAACTCGGAAGCTCTGTCAGCAAGTAGTTTTGAGATTTGATCTCTATTCTTTTGTGTCTGTCATTTTAGCTTTTCAAGTCTTCTTATTTATTTATAAAATTGAGTTCATAATTATCCCATCCTACCAAGTGTTGGTATTATGAAGATAAAGATGAAATCAGTCTGAATTACCTAAAACATGGCATTCATTCATTCAACAATTATTTCTTGAGCCCATGTTTCATGTCTGGTGCTATGTAAAGTACTGGGCATAGAGCTGTGGTCATGGTGGATGTTGTCTCTGCTTTCACAGATAAAACATGGAGTGTCACTGCTCACACTGACAGGACTGCTACTCTCACCTCTACTACTTGCTACTATAATGTTGATAGGTGTTTATAAGAAACTGTTATTATTTGTCCAATCATCAACATCTTTTGTGTTTGACATCATCATTATTATTAATTGTTCTTATATAATTTTATATTGTATAATATTACTACATTGTTATTTAATTTATTATTAAATTTACTTCTAAAACATGTTGGTAATTTTGTGGATAGTGATACAATCACCCTTAACCCATTAGTCAGCTTGGATTTTTCTTTTATATTTTGTTTATTTAATTTTAGGGAGAGGAAAAGGAGGGAGAAAGAGGAGAGAAACATCAGTGTGTGATTGCCTCTCATGTGCCCCCAAATGGGGACCTTGCCCGTAACCCAGGTATGTGTCCTGCCTGGGAATTGAACCAGCAACCTTTGGTTCACAGGTTGGCGCTGAACCCACTGAGCTATACTAGCCAGGGCAGTCAGTTTGAATTTATACTTTAAATTTGATTGACGGTGTAAATCTCAGGCCAACATTTTTTAAGATTCAAGACCAACAAGAACCATTCACACATGTAAAACAGAACAATCTTAAAGGAAATCAGAGAAAGACAAATACTATATGATCTCACTTATATGTGGAATCTAATGAACAAAATTAACTGATGAACAAAATAGAAACAGAGGCATGGACACATGGAACAGACTGAAAGTTGTCAGAGGGGAGGGAGGGGGTGGCTGGATGAAAAGAGGCAAAAGGATTAGCCAAAGAACAGATATGCATAACTAATAGACAACAGTGTGATGATGGCCAAAGGGGAGGGGGATGGTGAAGGCTGGGTGGAGATGAGCAAAGGATAGGGGTGGGGCGAATGGGGACATTTATAGTAGTGTCAACAATAAAAAATTAAAATTTTAGCTTTTATTTTTATTTTATTTTTATAAAAGTATTTTCATAAGAAAAGCAATGAAGGCTAAGAAGTTAGCATGTATTTAAGCATCTACCATATCCTAGACATTTTACATAGATTGTCTCATTTAGACCAGTTCTACTCCATAATGTGGGTTACTTATACCCACTTTGCAGATGGAATTGGAGAGGTTCAGGGAGACTACGTGATTATTCACACTCAGTTCAATTGGCTCTAATGCCAATGCTCTTCTGACTGTATCCAACATTTCTGTTCTACCATAGTATGTTTAGTACAACACAATATTCTTTAATGTGACTCAGTTCCTATGTAATTGATCACCACGGAATTGCAATCAGTTTTACACACACATCATATTGGTATATAGGTGACTTTCGGAGTATGATAATGCTCTGACAAGATGAGGAAACCAGTATTTTCACAATTAAATAAAAGGCTTTGCACTATTGAAGACATTAATGAAAAAGCTGAAGTCATGCAGAAACATCTGCAAGAGTGGCTGCGACTGGACTTTAGGATTCTTTGTGTCTAGAAGATAGTGTACAAATTTGCATTTCTCATAAATGTCTGCTTGGTGCTGAAGCATGAGAAGGCCACACTTTAAGAATCAGGGCATATGTTACACTATCTGGTGAGGCTGCAAATGCAGATGAAGAATTTACAAAGACTTTTTCTTCCTATGTCAACAAATAATAGCTGATGAAGAAAGTTACCTCCAGTTTACATGTTTTATGTTGTGAAACTGGTTACTATCAGTGCAAATGTCTTTAAAGGACTTACATCTTGAGGGAGGAAAGGAGTCCCAGGCTCTAAAGCTGCTATGATGCCTGGACTGTGACTCTAGCCACAAATACCAGTGGAGATTTAACTGTGCTACTACTTTTAAAAGAGTTGCCATTATTTTTGTTACTTCTTTGATGACAGAGTGGTCATCAAAGGCTTTAAGTGGTCTACTTTAACCCTATTTTCTTCATAGGTTCTACAACTTTTGGCATGTAATGTTGCAGAACATAAGGATTTTTAGGACCACTGTTGGGAATATACCCTAAGAATCCTGAAACACCAATTCAAAAGAACTTACACACCCTTTTGTTCATAACAGCATTGTCTACAATAGCCAAGTGCTGGAAACAGCCTAAGTGCCCATCAGTAGATGAGTGGCTTAAAAAACTGTGGTACATTTACACAATGAAATACTACACAGCAGAAAGAAAGAACTCTTATCTTTCCTGACAGCATGAATGGAACTGGAGAATATTATGCTAAATGAAATAAGCCAGGTGGTGAAAGACAAATACCATATGATCTCACCTATAAGAGGAATCTAATGAATAAAAATAAACTAACGAGCAAAATAGAACCAGAGTCATGGAAACATGGGACAGACTGACAGCAACCAGAGGGGAAGGAGAGGGATAATGGTGGAAAGAAGAGGAAGAGACTAGTCAAGGAACATGTATGAATGACTCATGGTCATGGACAACAGTGTGAGGATGGACTGCGGGAACAGGGCATGGGCTGGGCTGAGGAGGGTAAAGTGGGAAAAGTTGGGACAACTATAATAGAATAACAATTTAAAAAAAAACTTAAGTGGGGCAGAATACCTTCAGGTATTTTACTGATAAAACAAACTCCTCCATGTCTCCATAAATTAAACAAGTCCCTTTGAGCATATTTTGAACATAGTTTTTCTTTCCAAATACTTCCTTTTGAAGCTCTCTGTTTAACTCATTTTGCCAAGCAGTTGGCCTTCTGTTCGCTCCCTGTGAAAAGAGACCAGTTGAAGGTTCTCCTGGGAGGCTATGAGGAAGGAAAGGATGGGCAATGCTGGTGTGCAGTGAGGAAAGGGCTTGCAGAAGAGGGTTCCTGAAGTTGTCCTGGGTCCTGACAGAAACCTTGCATTTGTTTCCCTCCCATCTATGAATAAAACAAAAATGCAATCTCTTACAGTTAAATACAGAGGAGATGAAAGAGATGACTGTCATTCCTATCCTATGTAGCTTGAATACCAGTTTTCTATGTCCTCTAGCCAATGTTTGGGGGTGGGGTGGAGCAGGTCTACCTATAGGAAGTCCATCTCGGGCGTATCATTTGCACTTCAGCAGTTTGCACTATCACCCAAACTTAGGTAAATGGAGAATTTATCAATGGATCAAGATGTGAGAGAACGTTAATGTTTTAATGTGTAAGCTTTCAGTGGCTGATTTTGGCTAAATCAGGCAATGTGGGAATTGAGCGTAAACTTACTGAAAAGGTGCTTGTCAGAAGAGCTCAGGTGGGGAAATTAAAGGCCCAAGTCTGGTGAACTGGTGTCCAAAAAGTCACCTGGACATCACTTACTAGTTACATAATGAAATCAGGATCCTACTGATGAAGCACGGTGCTTTTTGTTTGTTTATTTTTAACACAGTGGCTTTTATTAAAAAGTTGGATGTCTTATGCTAGTGAAGTGGTTATCATAGCTTTGGAGATAAAGAGTAGATGCCATTCATACTTAATTAAAATGTTCACTTTAAGTAAGTATTCCTGTCCCTGTGGTGGCAACAGCCAACAGTTCATTAGAAGGAAGTAAACTGTATGACAATGGACTAACAGTTTACCCTGAGAAGCCTAAGGTTATGCAACAGTTACAAATACAGTAAGTTCTCCAACTGCTATAGTCTTAATCAAACCTCCCTTAAGCATAGGCATTTTTCAAGCAACTAAAATGCAAGACAATGTATTTGCATGTTAAACCTGTATGGTATATAATTAGAATCTGTGTTGCAGAACATATTTTGTATTTTGACTTGCATTGGGATCTCTATTAGAAACATTAGTTACCATGGTATATAGCAGTAATTCCCATAGAATTACCTGGAAGGTTGGGCCCCCAACCCCATCTCCCACCTCCCATTCCAACCCCCAGAGATTTTAATAGAGCAGGCCTGGGTGAGATCCTAATACCTGCATCTCTTACAACTTGTCAAGTGATGTTGAAACTGATGTTTGGGAATTATACTTTGAGAACCATGTTTATACAGAAAAGAGACTGGTGATGGGGTGTTAAGAGCCTCCAGGAGGAGTTGTGGGACCTAGAGTCCATTCTAATTAGCTATCAACAACCAAGGTCAAGTGTTAGTTTTTGTGGAGTTGTTTTCACAGCTTCTTATGACTTTGTGTTTAAAGATAAAATAGAGGATTCTGTTAAACAGTTCTGGTTAGTGGCACTTGATCAATCCTTCCTGAAACTCCTATCTGTTAGTGATTATTTTCCCACAGAACACTTAAAAGGAAAAAAGCAAGTATCATTATCAATAAATTATTTTGTAATCAACAAACGAGCAACTTCAGAACAATAGACTGTAGTTTAGGAAAAAGCTCTGATTATCCAGTGAGGGCAAACCTGTGGGCCATCCTCCATCGCACAGACTCTCCCAGATCCTCAGGTATCTGCATGGGTTGTCTCTGAACTTCTGATCTGAATTAAGGCATCTGAACTTCTCATCTGCTTTAATTCAAGACTATTTGGTCCAGGAATCTTAAGGGACTAGGAAGGCTCATTGATTATTTTCTTTTAGATTATGTCACATATGTTAAAACTCACTAAGCATTAAGTTCCAGAAAATCCTCATCTGCCAAAGGAAAGGAAAGCAGCAACATTCCTATCTTGTGTTTCAGGCAAGGAGAAGAAAAGCATAAGGTAACTGGGTAGAATCTAGATGCCATTATTTCCTGAATTGTTAGGCTAATTGTTGTTCTCTATCTGAACTATCCCACTTCTAAACCATTAGAATAGTGTGGGGGTAGGGTCCTTCCCTTAGTTGAGATAGTTGAGATACTTGAGCTCCTTGAATGTTGTTGTTACATATTCAAATTTGCATATTTATGTAATTTTTAAATCATAAATGTATTTAAAATGTGTACATATCTAAATTTTCATTTATAAATTTAAAAATATATTTTATTGTGGTAAAATATGTATACTATAAAATTTATCATTTTAACTATTTTTTAAGTGTTCAGTTTGGTAGTACAAAGTATAAGCATGACTTTTGTGTAACCATAACCACTGCACACCTCACCTCTAGAATTTTTTATCTTTCCAAACTGAAACTCTCCACTCATTAAACAATAGATCCCCGCTCCTTCCTTCCCACAGCCCCTGGCAACCACCATTCTACTTTATGTCTCTATGAATTTGACTACTCTAAATACCTTGTATAAGTGGAAATCATACAATATTTGGCTTTTTGCAACTGGCTTACTTCATTTAGCATGATGTCCTCATGATTCATCCATGTTGTAGCATGTGCCAGAATTTTCTTCCTTTTTAAGGCTGAATAATATTCTATTGTGCATATATACATAGAATAGATTTTATTTATCAGTTTACCCACCAATAGACATTTAGGCTGTTTCTAGCTTTTGACTACTGTGAATAATGCTGCTATGAACTTTGGAGTGCAAATATCTGCACAAATCCTTTGAATGCTCTATTTGGGGATTGTTAAGCATTCATTAATGATTCAGGAACATAAAACCAGAATAGTTTACAAGTAATTCTCAGGCTTCTTATCTGTAAACAACATATAATATTACTTATTAATAAATCTCCACTGGACATTCTACCTTTTCCTTAGACTATATTCTCGGACTAATGATTGTATTACCTGGAGAATATAGAGACAGATTTCCTTAATTAGAAACATCTGGGCATCATTCTAGAGCACCAGTTTGAGTACCATTTTTTCTCTTTCATTTTTAGGGAGTATGGATGAAGAGAACAGTAACCAGCTTCCTTTTATTGTATCCATAATCAGATAGGAAAATATCTGATTGTGTGTATCTGGACATTTTTGTGCTAACTGTTCCCCCTTTATTCTATGGGCACAATATTTTTTTCTGGAACAGACAATCACTCATTTTCATTTAAAATCTTCTACAAAACCAAAACCTTTTGATTAAAAGGACAAAGCTGTTAAGTTTATTAATAGACAAGGAAGATATTTTTTCTATAGTTGTAATTACAATTCCAACCTCATATAGAAGTTCTCTCATTTCTGCAAAATGATTTAATCTTACACTTGGAAAAGAATAAATATTACATAATATGGTGCATTTAAAAGAGATCATGTATAACAAACTAGAACACATTTATGAGAACTATGAAACCACAAGCTTAGCATACTTTTAAATTACCTTAGTACTGAGGAAAGAAACCATTAGGCTAATATGAAGAATATAGATTTTCAGTAAAGTAGAACTAATTATCTCTGAATTTTAAATAACACATTTCTGTGTAAGATGATAATTGCTTATAACAATAATCTAAGAAAATTATCTGTCACCCAAAGGTCTCAATAAAATTTATAATTTTAATGATTTTTTCAGCATTAAAAAAGTTAATTTCTGAGTGTTACGATGACATTGCTTAATTATCTTTTTAAATGTTATATAAATCAGGCAGAAATCAAAGAATAATATTAATTTTCATTTTAACCATACTCTACATATTATTATAAATATCTTTGAGATAAATTCACATACTCTATAATTCAGTCAAAGTGTGCAATGAAATCATATTAGCCATATTCACAGATATATGCAACATCATACAAATCAGTTTCAGAACATTTTGCTCACCTCAGTCAGAAACTCTGCTCCCCTTAGCTGTCACCTCTTCTCACCCACTCCTCTAACCTCTCAGTCCTCAACAGCTACTAATCTATAGAATTCTTTATTCTGTATACTCTCATATGAATGGAATTATATATGTGGTCTTTTTCCCTTGTATCTTTCACTCAATATAATGTTTTCAGGTTTCATCTACATTGTAGCATGAATCAATCAGATTTCTTTTTACAACTAAATAATATTCCATTGAATGGATATATCATCTTGTTTACCCATTTGTCTGTTGGATACTTGGGTTGTTTCCAGCTTTTGGGTATTATAAATAATGTTGCTATAAGCATTCATGTACAAGTTTTTGTATATGAAGATATGTTTTAATTTTTCTTGGATATATAACTAGGAATAGAATTGCTGGATCACATGGTAACTCTATGTTTCATCATTTGAAGAACAGCCAGACTGTTTTCCAAATGTCTGAGCCATTTTACATTCTAACTAGCAGTATATGAGGGTTCTTATTTCTTCACTTCTCATCAAACTTGTTATTTGCTGACTTTTATATTGTAGTCATGCTAGTGGGTGTAAAGTGGTATCTTTGTGGCTTTGATTTGCATTTTCCTTATGACTAATGATGTCAAGCATCTTTTCATGTGTTTATCATGTATATCATTCTTGGAGAAATGTGTATTCCAATCCTTTTCACATTTTTCATTTGGGATATTTATCTTTTTATTATTGAGTTGTAAGAATATATATATGTGTGTGTGTGTGTACACAGACACATACGCGCACATATATTCTATATACAAGTGCCTTATCAGCTACATGGCAAATATTTCTCCCACTCTGAAAATATTTCACTTTCCTAATGATGTCTTTTGAAACATAAAATTTTTAAATTTTAATAAAATTCCATTTATTCTGTTGTTGCTTATGATTTTGGTGTCTTATCTAAGAATTCTTTGCCAAATCCCAGATTATGAAGATTTACCCTTATAATTTTTTCTATGTATAAAGTTTACAGTTTTAGGTTTTACTTTTAAGTCTTTGGTCCATTTGGAGTTGATTTTTGCATGCAGTGTGAGGTAAAGATCCAAATTCATTCTTTTGCATGTGGCTATTCAGATGTCCAGCACCATGTTCCAATAAAAATGGTTTGACATGGAAGTATCAGTACCATTTCCATAAGGAAGGGAGCCTTCAGGAGATGGAAGCAGCAGAACAACTGTGTTAGAGGTAAAACACAATGAATCAGCAATTTAAGGCCTAAGACAGTAAGGTTTTGAACATTTTGGACCCAAAGTAACAGCAATATTACCATTGGACATATTTGACAGAGAAAAGGTGCTTCTTCAATATTCAAGAAAAAATTCATTAAAAATATAATGATGAGACAAAAAGTTACTCAAGAAAAGATAGTCTACACTCTGCAGAAATCACTGACTTGCCCAGATATGATGGGGTAGCACCAGCCTGGATCAAGCAAATGCCACACTGTGAGATGGAAGAGCCACTGAAGAAGCAGCAACATGATAGGCTCAAGTTGCCCTACACCCACACCAGGGGAGCCCAGTTCCACTCACCAGGAGTTTCACCTCATGCAAACTGAGGACAAAAGTTTAAGGTAGAAAATCTGTGACCCCGGAGAAAAGGTATAATGTGTAGCTCATACAAAGGAAGGTAAAGAAAAATAGTAATAAACAGGAGGCCTAAGTGGAACATGGCAGCAAATCTGTGACAAAGAAGAGCTGAGGATTCCAAGGCATGACAGATCCAAAGTCAGGTAAGCATAGAATTCATGTTCTTGGAAAAGAAAATGGTGACATTAAAGAACTTATGAGAGAGACTTGGAAGAAGTTGCCAGGATGTTCCCCCAACACCATTAGTCCTAGTTGGAAAAAATAAAACAAAGGATACAGCAAGAACAGGTAGAAGGGAGTTTTGACAGAGCAGGAGTACAACTTGGCAGTGCAGCGAGAGGAGCCACATCACAACTTCCACAAGGGGGAGGCTGGACTTGTGGCTATGCCACACAAAGTCCACTGATCTTTAGAGAAGTTGCCTAGGGATTGCTAACCAAGGAAAAAAGATGCTCAGAACCTGTAGCACTAAAGTTCAAACAAGAACAGCTGGTTCAATAGTCCATTCAATAAAAAAGAAGCTTTAGAAAGGCTCCCGCAGGAAAGTCTAGAGGATTAGGTACCACAAAAAAATGTTGCAATGGAAACTTCAGAAAGAGAAGCTCTCAAAATAAGTGAGACACAACCAGGAGTGAAACCAGTTCTGTAAGAGATAGAGCAGTGGCATCAAGGCGAAGAGGAGGCCATGGACAGGCGTGATGCCAGGACAGGCCGGAGATGTCTGTCCATGCTTGCAGGAGATATCTGTCGGTTGTGGGTTCCTAGGTCAGATGGCTACTCCCAAGGGTCCTGCGGCAAACAGAGAAACACCAGGCTATGACCATTTTGAGAGTCATGAGGCAGCAGCAGTAATTATAGGAAAGGCTATTCTGGAGTCAGGAAGCTTCTTGCAAGCATCAAGAATAAAACAAGAATCTGATTCAAGAGCTGGTTTGCCAGAGACAACACTTCAGAAATATATTTATGAACATAGCACAAGATCAAGGGAAATTGAGTCCCCAGTTCCTGGCTAGTTCACAGGAATGTGATCTGAAGAAAGGGAAACAAAAACAATGGCAGGATACCAAGACAGCCATCTGCAAAAAAGGAAAGTCCAGCTGACATACCTCAGCAGATGGAAGCCTTCCAGGTAAGCATAGTGAAGACTTGCTGGGGCAAGGCCAGCAGCATATGATAAGGCAGACAGTGACCTAGCAAAAGAAAGCCAAAATGGCAAAAAGAAACAAAAATGATAGGCCCCAAATTATTTTGTAGTGATGTCAATAACCAAATTTTCAGAAAAGGTGTGACTGTGTTTTTCTGTGTTGCCAAGTCATCAACATGCTCATTTAAAAAAGTGAAAAAGGGCCCTGGCTAGTGGCCCAATGGATAAGGTGCCAGTCTGTGAACCCAAAGGTCGCTGGTTCGATTCTCTAGCCAAGGCGCATAACCAAGTTGCAAGCCAGGTCTCCAACCAGGTCTGATGCTGGAGGCAGGTGAAGGGTAACCATACACTGATGTCTCTCTCCCTCTCTCTCTTCCCCTCTCTCTAAAAATAATAAAATATTTTAATACCAAAAAAATAATAATAAATAAATAAATAAGTGAAAAAGTTTCTGACACAGATATCCAGCTTTTCTATTAAATACTTTTTAAATTTGTAACCATTACCCATTTCATTCTCTCTTTTATTCTCTTTCTGTATTCTTCTCCTTCCTCCTTTTCCCCTTTTTCTCAGGACATTATCTGTGGTATCTGTAGTTTGTGATTTAAAAAGAATTACCTTACAGGCTGGACAAACATGGAAAAGGAAGGAAAAACCAGTATAATTTTAAATTTTACTTGTGGAAGACTTCAATATTTACCCCTTCATCCACAGGCTGAACATGTAAATACACACATTTCATGAGAAACTAAGCTACAGTTAAAAGAAAAGCTGCTACTATCTAAAACGCATGTGGTTGGACTCTACAGTTTGTGTCAGGAATTGGGAAATGTCTGAGAGGTTACCCTACTTGCAAGCTACAAGTGAGCTTGCTATAGTTGTGTGGATGCCGCTAGGAGGCCTGTGAGACTCTGGTTCAGAGATGAAGGACTTTCTCCTGACAGCAGTAGCAATAACCAGAGTAGAAGGTTTTGTATTGGTCCCTATGGGTGATCAAAAGAGGGTCACATGGCTCTTGCACATACAGTGGGTGGTGGCACAAGAGAGGACCCCTGAGCTTAGGAAAGCTAAATCTTTTATGATGAGGATTAAACATGATTTTCCCTTGCTCTGAAGGGAGACACTATCTTTATTTTCCAGGACTTTCAGCAAACTGTCCCTCTTTTCCAGAAGGAGACCACTATTCCTTTTTTCCAGTTTTGTTCACTGTATAAATATCCTTGAAAAGATAGTCTGAAACAGAGGGCATTCAGTGCCCTGCTTTCCAGACAAGCAAAATCATGAAAAGACCCATGGAGAACTGTCTCCCAACCATTTGTTTTCAAAAACTAATTTTTGAATGTTTAAATTTATATTGCATCTTGTTATAGGAATGATATTGTCATTGGTGGTTAGAATAATGGTCTCATAATTTTGAGCATGGTACCATTGAATGCAGCCATTAGGTACAAGAGAGTTTTGATAAGATATTGCCTAGAAGTAGAAGAACCCCAGGGAACAGGAGCTGGTCATGGTGAAGAGTCACAAAAAGACAGAGCCCAGACTACCATGCCTCATTTGGTTTTGTGTTCACAGTGGCTGTCACATAGTGAACAATAAATAAATTACTTACTGTATGCTTAGCAAACAGAATGAGGTATCAGTAAAGGAAATTATTTCCCAAATGTTAGAGGTTTAAATTGGTCATTGTGTCTCATTTACTGTCCTAACAATGATAAATTACTAATACCCTTACCATCTCACTACATGCTAGGCAGCATATATATGTATAGTATTCGTGTATATTATGTATGCATCTAGATGGGCATATATCTGAGTATACATCCTACATATATTATATATATACATATTATATAAACAAGTGTATATTTGTATTATTTAATATTAATAACAATCTGCAAGGTAAATATTGTTAGTTCTACTATACAGATAAAATAACTGACCCCAAGAGCAGTTTAGTAATGGTCCCACATAACCTAGCAATATGCCTGATATTTGAACTCAAATTTGTCTAACCCCAAATCCTGTAATCCCTGAATCATTCTACCTTCCTACCAACAAGCATGAATTTAGAGTTAGATACTCTTTGCCTTTGCTAGCCTTACTTTATAATCATAATGATATATGTATGCTTTTCAGGGACAGTCCCTATTAGAAGTAATCCTTTCCACTAATAAAAAATAATGGAAACTGCTAGATGTTTTCCCCTCCTTTGGATTCCTCCATTATTGTGCATTTATTTAATCAGGACTGTTTAATAGAACCAACAGGATTTTAGAAGAACCAAAGGTTCCCTGAAGAACAGTTGCCCAGTAAGCAAAGAATCACATTGATTCTATTTTCCAACCACTTTCCAGCCATCCTACCTGTGGTGTTTGGTAGCACGTATTTTTGGCTGAACAGGATCATTACTGTAAAAGAACTCAAAAAATTCTCCATGCAGCTAGAGCTGAAACAGGATTGAAAGAAACTTCTTTTCCCCATTGCTCTGGGGGGCCCGCATACCAGATCTTAGATATATTGGGGCTGAGGTACCTTTCACAAGGTGACTGAATTCTCACAAAGGGCATCATGAGCAGGAAGGCACTAAGGCTTCTTCATGAGGCTCTGTGGGTCAGAGAGCAGGAGCAGAGGTGAGTTCTGGTCCTACTAGGTTATTTATAAATCTCTGCAATTTCTTGGACTGAGCTGATACTACAATAGATAATGATTCTAAGCCAAAAATCAAAACATATTGTCTGATGGACTTTTCTTCTGATTTAAATATTGACTTCAAAGAAAAGATCATAAAAAGTGACAGTTAAGAAATCACTTCTTATTAGAAAGAACATTACATAAAGTAGGGATTGCTGATTCTAAAAGTTTATCTTTGAATTTCCTGTTTCAGAATTCACCTCAGGTTAAAATGAAGATTCTTAGGTCCTACTGAATTAGAAAATGCCAGAATATCTGGGATTCTACATTTTCACACAATTCAAGATGTTCCTTTGCAAAAGCATGAGACACTTAGGATAGTTTATTTATTTCTATAATTTAATGCAATGTTTCAAGCTCTGTATTTTTATGTGCCCATTCTGTATATTTAAAACTGCTCTATATAAGACCACAATTATAAATTACATCTTTCTTAAACTCTTCTGCTTTATGTTTTTATTTAGGAGATTTTTAAAAGTATAAATGGCTGACATATTCTCTACCTCAGAATTCAACCTTAATTTCTATAATGTTGGAGTTGACACTTCCTTGGAAGGTAAGGTAGTTGGTGCAAAATCTAATCTAATGGACAAGCACATTAAGTCTCAACAGATCCAGTTCAATATTCTTTAAGGGGAGCTGGCATGGATCCTAAAAGAAAACACTTAGCAATCTTTGACAGAAAAAAGGTTTGTACTGGAAATGTTGTAATGTTCTGTGATTATTCCAGGATGTCTTATTTATTTCTCACTCATCTGCCACCATGGATGTAATGTTTTAAACAAATTTTTCATATTACATAATGGAAGAAAATATGGATGGGGGGGGAGCTTAAATTTAATTTTCCTGATTGAATAGAGAACTTAATGGTTTAACCCTGTGCCCTGCTTACTAAAATTGAATGGCAAGAGGCCATCCAAATTTATGGAAAAGGTCTCATGACTTGGCAAGAACATTGAGTTTGACCTGGAGGAAGAAATGAAAGACCTGAGTTGTAAGAGAAGTTGAATGAGAACTGTTGGAGAATTCACTAGGAAAGTGATATGCACACAAGCAAAGTGGAGGGACGTGCTAGTTTGCTGTAGCTGCCATAACAGAGCACCATAAACTGAGTGGCTTACACAATAGAAATTTTTCTCAGTTTTCAAGACTGAAAGTCCAAGATCAAGGTATTGGCAGGGGCATATTCTCTCAAAAGGTACTGGGCAAGATCTGTTTCAGGCCTCTCTCCTGGCTTTTGTTAGTTTCTTGCCCTGCAACAGTGCTCTGATCTTTATATGGTATTTCCCCTGTGTGCCTACTCCTCCATGTGTCCAAGTTTTTTTGTTTTTGTTTATGTTTTATGAGGACATCAGTCATATTATATTGGGGGCCCACCCTAGTCTAGTACAGCCTCGCCTTAACTAATTACATCTGAAATTACCCTTTTTCCAAACAAGGTCACATTCTGAGATCCTGGGAGTTAGGACTTCAAAATATGAATATTAGAAGGCATAATTAAACCCACCAGAGGGCAATGAGAATCTGTAACATAAATAGCTTAAGTAAAAAGAATATGAATAGTATATTGATGGTGAAAATTTTCTTTACATTTCTCCAGTGCTATCTCCAGGCCCATCTTCCTATCTCTCTTGGAGAAGAAAAAAAATGTTCAAGATTAGAGTAGAAATATTTTAATAGATCATTTAATTTCATATCTTAGGATATAGAGGGGAAACCTGAAGTCTTCAGAATTAAAGCAAGATGCTCAGAGTCAAATAGTACAATAACAACTCCAAAGCTTGAACCCAAGTCTCCTTATTTTTTAGATTCTGTCCCTTGTGTCTAGTTTACCAGGAGCTGGGATACGGGGAACAGCTTTGCCCTTGAAACCAAACATTAACTGTTGTGCTCAACATGTTAAATTAAATGGCCAACACTTTCTGGAAGTCAAATTGGGTGTCTCATAAATTGCCCTTTTTCAATATCCATTTCATTGACCCTGAAGCTCTCCAAGGGCACAGACCAAAGTCTTATGCTGTAGCTTGGACAGTGCCCTGTGTTTCTTTGTTTCTCAACCTCTTCACAAGTTTCCTGTCCCATTGTCTCCAAGCCTAGTATGGCTCCAAGATGATGATCAAAAATGTGTTACCTGCCCTGGCTGGTAGCACAGTGGATAAGGTGCCAGCCTGAGAACCCAAAGGTCACTGGTTCAATTTCCCAGCCAGGGCACATAACCAGGTTGCAAGCCAGGTCTCTAGCCAGGTCTCCAGCTGGCTGGAGACCTACCAGGTTCATAGCTGGAGGCAGGTGAAAGGCAACCATACATTGATGTCTCTCTCCCTCTCTTCCTACCCCTCTCTGAAAATAATAAATAAAATCTTTTTAAAAAGTGATACCTTATTTGTTTTTAATAGGTGATAGATAATATTTTGTGGTAACATGCCAGTCTTCCACTCTTCTTCCTTTCTTAGTAGTCTTTAGGTTTTTTGAATATCTATCTTTGGAGAACCATTTCTGTTGTTCATTTTGACCAATTAATTAGGTTAAATGGTGGTCATCATGATATTCTTCAAATTGCATAGTGTTAGTCATCATATTTTTTGTTTATTCTTAAGGCTTTGACATCTTGTGTGGCCTATGGCAAATCTCTTTATGGCAACTGACAATGCTTTTCAGGTTCAGGGCTTGCCTTGAGCTGTCTAGACAAACTCTACAGTATATATAATCACTGAGTTTCTTTCCTCCCAAATTTCATCTTTTGTAACTTATTCAAAGATGAGCTTGAAGCAATGTTTTCATGCTGCTTTCACTTTACTCCATCTGTGCATAGGATTTCAAAAAGCTAAATATTGATTAGATAACTAATCTGGATTGTCTCAGAAAATATCCATTCCTCAAGACAAGCTTTTACCTTCAGTTGCTTTCGAAGATGCATCAGCTTCATTCTATTAAATTTATAATTTAAAAAATGGCATAAGAGTATAGAAATGCTTTTCAATTTCAGGAGGCAACTGTATGAAGACCACAATAATTACATTGTTCTACAAGTATTGCCCTATGTCTTATTTTAGTATATTAAGACTTTTAAAAGAGAACCTGATTAGCATTAATTTTAAAATGAATTTGACATTAAACAGATGCATTAATTTACATTAGATGTTCGATTATAAATTAATGCATATCAAATTACCATTGACATTTTTTATAATGTAGGACCATCATCAGAGACTTTTTTTTGTGCATGAATTCCTGTCATGGTTGTCATTAGGTTCAGGTGTAAAATCAGGAGGCACACCAACTTCCATGGACCTTATTAAAAATATTCTTTCCTGATATCTGTGGGATTTCTGTAGAAGTCTTCAAGAGCTACCTTTGTCTCCTAAATGAGAAAGTTATTTTCTCTTCTCTGACCAAAAAGTAAAACAAAGAATGGAAGTGGTTTGATTTAAGTAAAGCTTATAATTTATTTTCATATTATAATTTTATGCTGCCAAAGACACAGACTCTCAGTATATAATTGGTGAATTGTGACAAATCTATAATCAGCATTTAAATCAAGATACACATTCCCATTCTAGGAAGTCATGGCATTTTACAATAGTGTCATGATAACAGGTCTCTATGCAGACCTACTATAGCTCAAATTGCTTTAGAGTTTGTAGATATGTTCACTTGGCCTCCTTCCTCCTCAGTGTTTGGAAGAATGGAATAGGCAGGAGCTATTATTGACTGATATACCCACTGTAGCCCTTGGGTTCCTCAGGCATTTGCTGCGACACTGGCTTTGGTATCCAAGATCCAAGGTCTTAACTCTTGGCTCTGCTTCCACTTAAATTTGGTTAAAAATATCTGAGTTTTAATTTCCTTATTTGTAAGCTGAAGATGATCAAACCTACCTTGTAAGATTATAAAGATTAATGAAAATAAATAAAAGTAACTGACACTTAGAACTTGCTTAGTTGATGTTCCATTTGTCATCTGGTTAATGTCTTGAGTGCTTGGTCTTTTCTCTTCCTCTCCTTCATTCCAAACTACCAATCAAAAATGTATATTCTACTTAGAAGATGGCAACAGAGTAGAGGGAAGTGCTGATGGCATTTTTGAGTGCCAGAGCAGCTGGAGGATAGGGTAGAGGGCACAAGATGTCTGCAGATCCCTGCAAATTGGAGTGGTAAGCATCTGGACTCAGGGGTGCACAGCCCAAGGCTGCAGAGACCTACAGGAGAGCGGGCGAGACAGTTCGGAACTAGCTGGCAGGCTGAGGTCGGTCGGCTCTGGGCAGTGTCGCCTCTGCCCACAGGGGCGGATCTAACTGGAGACAGTTTCAGGCTCCCTGGTGACTAGAAATCTGAGCAGTGAAGTGTGGGCAGTGAGTGCACACTCTGGGAGATATTGAGGAATTGAACTCCAGCAGGGGAGGGACTGTGTGAGAGCTGTGCTCCAGGCCAGAGAAGGAGGATGAGAAACCCAAGGGGAGCAGGAGCAGGAGAGTGGGGAAGTGCACCAGCTGGGGTGGCGAGAGAGCCAAAAATTGTGCTGCTGTGCCACCCTGGGAGAGGGCAGTTCGGAGCCCCAGCGAAAAGGGAGGCCCAACCCCATGCACCCACACTGGTGCATAGGCTCCCACAAAAACTTGAAACTGTACACCAGGAACTTGCTCCTGGTGCAACTGGCATACATGTTGCAGGTGACAAAATCCTCCTCGAACAACTGGAGGGGGATGGATAGCCATTGCCAGCAGACAGCTCGGGCTCCCCTATAGAGCCAGGTGCCCCATTGCAGGCAGCATAAACCTCCTCCAAGAGCTGTGGAAAGGGCTCGACATCACTGGTGCTGTCCCTGTGATGTTACCCACAGAACCAGATGTCCATTGAAAACAGTGAAAACCTCCTCAAAGACCTAGAAAGAGAGGGCTAGCCATTGCCTGTGCAATTGTTGCCGTAGGCCCCTGGTGGAGCCAGGCTCTAGTCACAGATGGGGCGGCAAAAACCTCCTCAAAGAGCTGGACTTCATGGAGGGCTAACCATCACCAGCAGGTGACCCTGCAGAGACCCCCAGTGAGCCAAGTGCTCTTTGCAGACAGGGGCTACATCCTCGAAAAGCTGGAAGGTGAGGGCTAGCCATCACAGGAGCAAACAAAGTTTCAGGCCACCCATCCTTGGACCCAGGTGCCCATCACAGGCATAAATCTCCTCAAGGAGCTGGAGAGGGAGAGTAGCCATCAACACCACATAAGTGCACTGCAGTTCTTCACACAGAACTATCGAGAGAAGGGAGGGACCCAAAGTGCCAGCAAGTGCAGAAACCCAGCTAGGCTACTGGAGGCTCAGCCTACCTGGGTTATGGCATTCAGAATCAGCCCTGACTGTGACAGCCATAGGCCCTGCCACTCCAAGACCACATAGTCTGACTGTAGACTACAGAGACTTGTCAAGAAGAAGAGGCAGACTCAGGAAATGGATTGCTGCTAATCTGAAGCAACTGAGTTATACCGAGAGCTACATGAACTATTAATCCCTAACATGTCCTTTACAAAAGTTACTTCTAACCCTCACAATTATTGCATTTAAAGTAAATACTGTTTATACCATAGTGAATTCCAACTCACATATTTTTACTCCTCCCTTATCTCAATCCACCTAGCTACCCAAGACCCTCCTCCTACTCTTGTTTTAAAATCTACTCACTCTCCTGCTACAACTCATTCCCAGTCCTCAATTTAAGTTTTCCTCCCATCCCCAGCCACACTTAAACCTTGTGTGTGTGTGTGCACGCTACAAGGGACTACACATCTTTTTTTTCTGCTAAAAGCACATGGGTCCTGGCTCCACTTGGACCAATCAGTGCTCATTGAGGGTGAATAGGGAGGTATATGAGGCAACTATATACATAGGCTTATACCATTTACTTGCACTTGAGGCATTCTGATTTTCCCCATTTCCATTTCTATATGAGATAAGTTGGCTTTCCCTCTCACTCCCCACTATTTTTGCTACTCCCTTGCACCCTTCAAAATTATTTATACTTTAGTCAATGTAATAATTTTTCCCCTTGTACAATAGTCTTATCATATCTACATCCCTATTAAGACAGGCTCAGTTGCAGCTTAGAGTGTGATTAAAGGTGTGGGTAACCTTGGAGGATATGGGTACATGGGTAGGTACATAGGCAGTCAAAAGGGGGATTAAAGGAGAAAGATATCTCTGAAGGTGTGGTTATTTTACCTGGTGGTTCTGTTTTAGGAGCAGCTCAAAAACAGTGTATGAGACAGGATAGAAAGAGTGTCTCTCAATCAGCCAACTGGAGAGAAAGGACCTACATATACAACAAATCCAAAATAAAACAAGACAGCCCAAGTTAATCACATAAAGGGCACCCCAAGACCAACAAGTTGAGGAAATCTAGGAGACTGCAACACTGAACTCCACAAATCTCCTAACACAGAAGGGTGCTCCGTGAAGACAAGGATCAAAGCAGATTAATCCAAGACAAAAACAAGCAACGACAGACACCCAAAAAGGGGACAAAAAAATCCAGTCCCTCACCAAAAGGAATGGAGAAATTCCTAGAAAGATCACTAAATGAAACAGAGGCAAACAAACTATCAGATATGGAATTCAAAAGAATGATGATAGAGAAGCCCAATGAGCTCAGTCAGCTCAAAGAACACTATAAGAAACTCCAGGGGAACTACAAAGAACTCCAGAGAAGTTAAAAGGAACTTACTGAGAGCTACACCAGCATCAAAAAGAACTTAAAAACTATCAGTAAGAGCCAGGAGGAAATGAAGAACACAATTTCTGAATTGAAGAATACAGTAGAAGGAATTAAAAGTAGGCTAGAGGAAGCAGAGGATCAGATCAGCGAGTTGGAGGACAACATAGGAAAATATTCCAAGACAGTGCAACAGAATAAAAAAAGGCTGAACAAAAATGAAGAGGTTTTAAGAGAGCTTCAGGACAACATGAAACGCAATAACATCTGTATCATAGGGATACCAGAAGAAGAGAAACAAGGAATGGAAAACCTGTTCAAAAGTAATGATAGAAAATTTTCCTAATACAATGAGTGAAAACATTACTCAAGTTTAAGAAACACAGAGGTTCCCAATGAAGATGAATCCAAACAGACCCGCTTCAAGACACATTATAATTAAAATGGCAAATTTCGAAGACAGAGAGAATCTTAAAAGTATCAATAAAGAAACAGCTTCGATAAGGTTATCAAATGATTATTCAACAGAAACAATAATACAAGCCAGAATGGAATGGCAAAAAATATTCCAGGTAATGGGAATCAAAGGCCTGCAACCAAGAATACTCTACCCACCAAGGCTCTCTTTCAAAATGGAAGGAGAAATAAGGACTTTCCCAGACAAAGGAAGACTAAAAGAATACATCTCTACCAAACCAGCATTGCAAGAAATGCTAAAGGGTCTGCTTTAAAAAAATGAAGAAACAGACAGAGAGACAGAGAGGAATACAGGTTCAAAGTGGGAAAATGGCAATAAATAAGTATCAGTCAATAATAACCTCAAATGTAAATGGATTAAATGCACCACCAATCCAAAGACAGGGTCGCTGAATGGATAAGAAAACATGACCCACATATATGCTGTCTTCAAGAAACCCACCTCAAAACAAAAGATAGACACAGATTGAAAATGAAGGGATGGAAAAATATATATCAAGCAAATGGACATGAAAAAAGGCTGAAATAGCAATACTTATTTCAGACAAAATAGATTTTATGATGAAGTCCACTAAAAGAGATAAAGAAGGACATTTCATAATACTTAAGGGAATAATCCATCAAGAAGAAATAACTCTGGTAAACATATACGCACCCAATGTAGGAGCTCCGAATTATATATAGAGAAAATTTAGGAGGACTTCAAAAAGGATACAGACAACATCACACTAATAGTAGGGAATTTTAATACTCCACTATCAACAATGGACAGAACTTCCAAAAAAAACAAACCATCAAGGATGTTCCTCTAGAGGAAATGAACCTAACTGATATATACAGAGTCTTTTACCCCAAAGAAGCAAAATGCACATTCTTTTCAAATGCACATGGAACATTCTCTAAGATAGATCTCATCTTAGCTCATGGCAGCTCACAAGACAAGCCTCCACAAATATAGGAAAATTGAAATCATACAAAGCATCTTCTCAGATCACAATGACTTGAAACTAGAAATCAATCAAACACACTCTAACTGACGGAAACTGAACAACATGCTTTTCAGTAATCAATGGGTTAACAATGAGATCAAAGATGAAAACAAAAAGTTTCTGGAAACAAATGACACAACAGTCAAAAACCTATGGGACATAGCAAATGCAGTCCTCAGAGGGAAATTCATAGCAATACAGGCCTACCTAAAAGGTCAGAAGAAGCTTATACAAACAACCTAACCGTAAAGCTGCAACAACAACAAAAAAGCCCAGAGCAAGTAGAAGGAAGGAAATCATCAAGGTCAGAGCCAAATTGAATAACTTAGAGACTAAATCTACAATTCAAAGAATCAACAAGTCCAGGAGCTGGTTCTTTGAAAAAATAAACAAAATTTACAAGCCTTTATCCAGACTCATCAAGAAAAAGAGAGAGGACCCAAATAAACAGAATCAGAACTGACAGAGGAGAAATCATTACTGATACTTCAGAAATACAAAGGACTGTAAGAAATTACTACAAACAACTATATGACAAGAAATATGACAACCTGGGTGAAAAGGACAAATTTCTAGAAATGTATAATCTACCAAAACTGAATCCAGAAGAAGCAGAAAGCCTGAATAGGCCAATAATGACTAGGGAAATTGAAGAAGTAATCCAAAATCTCCCAAAGCACAAGAGCCCCAGACCAGACGGCTACACAGGTGAACTCTACCAAACATTTAGAGAACTAACTCCTATCCTTCTCAACCTATTCCCAAAAAATCCAAGAAGAGGGAAGACTGTGACGGACCAGCCGTCCCTGGATTACGCACCAGGTTTGGATGGCGGAGGATGCAAGAAAAAGAGAAGAGACAAAGTTGGGGTCGGGAGGCTCGCCCAAGCCGCAAGTCCCGTTTATTAATCACACTAAGCTTATATGCAGGTATTACTGGCACCTGCTCAACTGAAACCAGGAAGCTAAGCTAGCTGCAGAGAACAAGGCATAGCACACTCTCTGCTTTCCATGCTTCATGGGCTATGAGGTAACACACTGGGCTGACTCCCTATACACAGTGTTCGTTCCGAGTCCACCTGGCACTAGGGCTGGCCTTGCCAAACACCCATTTCTGCTAGCTGGGCCTTGCCAAGCAGACTAGCAGTCCCTAACAGAAGACTCCCAAACTCTTTCTATGAGGCCAATATTATTCTAATCCCAAAACCAGGTCAAGACATAACTAAGAAAGAAAACTATAGACCAATATCTCTGATGAACATAGATGCTAAGATTCTCAACAAAATATTGGCCCACTGGATACAGCAATACATTCAAAAGATCATACACCATGATCAAGTGGGTTTCATCCCAGGTATGATAGAATGGTACAACATTTGCAAATCAATAAATGTAATACACCACATCAACAAATTGAAAGACAAAATCCATATGATCATATCAATAGATGCTGAAAGAGCATTTGATAAAGTAAAGCAACCATTTGTGATGATAAAAACACTCAGCAAAATGGGAATAGAAGGAGCATACCTCAACATCATAAAGGCCATATATGAGAAACCTAAAGCCGACATCATACTCAATGGGCAAAAACTAAAATCTTTCCCCCTAAGATCAGGAACAAGACAAGGCTGTCCACTTTCTCCACTTCTTTTCAACATTGTTCTGGAAGTTCTAGCCATAGCTATCAGAGAAAAAAAAAGAAATCAAAGGTATCCAAATTGGAAAGGAAGAAGTAAAATTGTCATTATTTGCAGATGACATGATAGTGTATATACAAAACCTGATAGGCTCCACAAAAACTCTACTGTACCTAAAAAGCAAATTTAGGAAAATAGCTGGATATAAAATCAATATTCTTAATCAAAAGCATTTTTGTATACCAATAATGAAGCATCAGAGATAGAAGCAAGAAACCAAGTCCCATTTACCATAGCAACAAGAAAAATAAAGTTCTTAGGCATAACCTTAACCAAGGAGATAAAAGATCTGTACTCAGAAAACTACAGAACATTGAAGAAAGAAATTAAGAAGGATACAAATAAATGAGGCATATCCATATTCATGGATGTGAAGAATTAACATCATTAAAATATCCATCCTACCCAAAGCAATCTATAGATTCAATGCAATCCCACTTAAAATACCAGTGACATACTTCACAGAAATAGAAAAAAGACTTCAAAAATTTATATGGATCTAAAAACACCCACAAATAGCCACAGCAATCTTGAGAAAGAACAACAAGGTAGGAGGAATCACAATCCCGGACTTCAAACAATACTACAAGGCTACTGTCATCAAAACAGCATGGTACTGGCATAAGAATAGACATATAGATCAATGGAACAGAATAGAGACCAGAAATAAACCCAGGACTCTATGGTCAACTAATATTTGACCAAGGGGGAAGGAACATAAAATGGAATGAAAACCTTCTCTTCAACAAATGGTGTTGGGAGAACTGGACAGCAACATGTAAAAAATTAAAACTAGACCATCAACTTACACCATACACCAGAATAAACTCAAGATGGACAAAGGACTTACACACAAGCATGCCACCATAAAGGTCCTGGAAAAAATATAGACAGTAAAATTTTAGATATCCTATGCAGAAATATGTTTACTGAATCTTCTCCAAGGGCAAAGGAAATAAAAGAACAAATCAACAAATGGGACTATGTCTAATTGAAAAGTTTCTGTTCAGCTAAAGAAAACACCAGCAAAATTAAAAGAAAACCAACTGTATGGGAAAACATATTTGCCAATGATACCTCAGACAAGGGTTTGATCTCCAAAATATGTAAAGAACTAACACAACTCAACACCAGGAAGACAGACTGCCCAATTAGAATATGGGCAATGGACCTGAATAGACAACTCACTGAGGGAGACATACAAAGGGCCCAAGGGCATATGAAAGAATGCTCAACATCACTAGCCATCAGAGAGATGCAAATTAAAACCACAATAAGATACCACCTCACCCCTGTTACAATGGCAATCATCAACAAATCAACAAACAAGTGTTGGTGAGGATGTGGGGCCAAGGGAACCCTGGTGCACTGTTGGTGGGAATGCAGGCTGGTGCAGCCACTATGGAAAACAGTATGGAGTTTCCTTAAAAAACTAAACATGGAATTGCCTTTTGATCCAGCAATTCCACTACTAAGACTATCCCCAAAGAACCCTGATTCATAAGAACCTATGTACCTCTCTGTTCATAGCAGTGCTATTTACAATAGCCAAGTGCTGGAAACAGACTAAGTGCCCATCAGTGGATGATTGGATCAAAAAGTGCAGCCCTGTCTGGTAGCACAGTGGATAAGGTGCTGGCCTGGGAATCCAAAGGTCACAGGTTCAATTCCCCAGCCAGGGCACATAACCAGTTTGCAAACCAGGTTTCCAGTCAGGTCTATGGTTGGAGGCAGGTGAAAAGCAACCATACATCGATGTGTCTCTCTCCCTCTCTGTCTCTCTCCCTTCCCCTCTTTCTAAAAATAATGAAATAAAATCTTAAAAAAAAAAAAAAAAAAAAGCATTGGTATATTTGCACAATGGAATACTGCATACAGAAAGAAAGAAGGAATTCCTAACCTTCACAACAACATGGATGAAACTGTAAAGTATTATGCTTAGTGAAATAAGCCAGTCAGTGAAAGATAAATACCATATGATCTCACCCATTACAGGACAATAATGAACAAAACAAACAAACAAGCAAAACAGAACCAGATACATGAATACAATGAATAGACCTTCAGTGGGCAGAAGGGAAGGGGGAGAGGGGAGGAGGAGATAAAGAAGGGGAGAAGTTTAGTCAAGGAACTAGTATGGAAGAACCATGAACGTGGACAACAAGTGGGATTGACTTTGGTGGGGAGTGGGTGGGTGGGGAAGGGGACAGAGGGAAGGAAAAAGAATGGATATAATCAAATAATAATAAAATTAAATTTAAAAAATAATAAAATGTTTTAAAAAGTGTATATTCTAGTCTTTCAAATACTATATTTGAAGGGTATACTTTTCTAATCAGAAAAACTAATCCTTGCTAATGCATTAGTATACTTGAATAATTTAGAGTATTTCCCATATCAGGTATCATATTGGCATTTTAATTTAAGCATTTAAGAGATGTTGTTTTAACCCAAATGAAGGGCTCTGAGCTGTAAAAGACAGGAGACTGGGGAGTTATTTAATATTTGGGTCAAGGAGCTCTATTTCTTTGTAAATTTCAGACAGTTATCCATCTGCTGCTGTCCACATCTGCCTCTGTTAAATGTGGGTGATTTTTCTCAAGAAAAGAGTATATGCACAAGTTGCAGGAAAATTTTGAACAAGCTGTTTTAAGCAGACCCGTGCAGGCATTAAAATCAGCACCTACAATCTAAGTACTATTGCAAGGAATCCACATTCACATAGTTGAAATGACTGTTGTTGCTTAGCAGATAAGAAGCAGAGATGTGAAGCTCAATGCTGAGGAGACACAGGAAGCAAGCAGCGCTACTCCCTGGGCTCTTCTCAGTGAAAAACCACCTGTGGTTTCCACTGGAAGCACAAAAAGCATACCAGGAAAGGTAGCTGATTAGCTTCCCAATGAAACTTATATTTAAATTTAGGTCCCCCAGTGAGCATCTTTAAGATATTCCAAATAAGCATTGTGGAAGGCTGGCCCTCTATTCCCCTACCTACCAGTTCAAGCCCTGATCTTTTGGCACACTGGATATGCCTTTGTTTTTGTTTTTAAATTGTATTTCTCAGTCAAAGTTTACATTCAATATTATTTTGTTTTAGTTTCAGGTATACAGCATAGCTGTTGGATAATCATATATTGTACAAAGTTATCCCCCTGAACATCAAGTACCCATGTGGCATCATACATATTATAGTATTACTGACCTTATTTTCTAAACTATACTTTACATTCCCATGAGTATTTTGTAACTACCCATTGAAGTTATGAAGAAATTCAGAATTTCTTCACCTTTTTTACCCAGTCCTCCAAGCCCCCTCCTCTCTGTCAACCATCAATCTGTTCTTCATATCAACACTGTTCCTCTTGGTTTCTTATAGAAAGAGGTTGCTAGCCAAAGAAACTCCCCATGTTTCAGTGACTATTCAGAGTAGAGTTCTGCTTTCCTATCATGGATTTTTAAGCCCTCATCATTGCTACTGGTTAGTTTGCCTTTCCCAGGTAAACCAATGTCTATTCACCTTTGCTTTCATCTACTCCTCTAGAAAACAGTAAAATCTTCTTGATCACATAAGATATTCTGTGACTGAAACAAAGTAGCTTTTTCTTTTCTTTGTCTCCCTGTGCAATGTAGACACTGGGAAAAATTAAGAACTTACATACAATCAGGATCCCAAAGCAGACAATATTCATCTCCATTATCATCACTCAACTCAAGACTGATGGTGATGATGGTCAAAAGTGGGAAATTTCACCTTGGCTGGGTGGCTCAACTGGTTGAAGCATTGTCCAATACACAAAAAGTTGTGGGTTCAATCCCTGGTCGGCATGCAAAAAGGAGGCAGCCAATTGATGTTTCTCTCTCATGTTAAACTTTCTCTGTTTCTCTGTCTCTCTGTCTTTCCCTCTCTCTCTAAAGTCAATAAACATATCCTCCCATGAGGATTTCTAAAAAGTGGGAACTCTTTCAGTCATATATAAATTTTGTTGCAATTGTGTTTTCCCAGCTACAACTATTTTGATAAGTCATTTAAGGAAACACATTTAAGAATAGCCCTTTCCTCCCTTTCATTTTTGGCATGATATTTGAAACCCAACTTAACAAAAATTCTTACAATCAGAATATCTATCAGGGAACTGTACATGTATGCTCATGGGCACAAATGAAGTATAGTATAAAAAGTAAGAAAAACCAGATAGTATTATTAAATCTTGGGGTCCAAATTGCTTTTATGATTCCTGTCTATTCAGCAGCAAGTTGTGAATGGAATATATAAACAGAAACTTCAGCATATAGAAAGTAGTTGATTAGACCAATGAACTAGGGACTGAATGAAGGGTCAGTTTTCAGCAAAACATTGGGTTCTCTTAGCCATTAATCTAGTTCACAAAGAGCTATCCAGTGGAGATTTCTTTGAATTTTTGTCACTCTACCTGTCATTTAGCATAAATTATCAATGTCAATGGCATTAGCCAATTAAGCAGCAAAATTGAGAGTAAAGAAACCCTTCCAACCTCAGTAAAGAAAAATAGGTCAAAGCAGATTTTTCCTTCTTAATGTTACCAAAGGCTTCGTTTTACTAGTGTTAAAAAAAGGAAGGATAATAATCAGTGAATTTGACTAATATATAAGAAAAGTTAATAACCAATGAATAATGAATTTTGCAGTATTTAAAAAAGTAATGTTGGAACAAATAATGTGAACTCACTCTTCAATGTATATTGCTAAAACATTTGGCAATACTCATTTTGAGACAAAAGGAAAAAAGCGATCATGAAGCTTCCATTAGAGATAACCAGAACTTTATATTCCTTTATAAAGTTCAATATTCTTGGCTAATCTTATTAAGATATCTTCAGGTCCTTGGATTTTCTAAATGGACTGTAAAGTAATCCTGGTTGTCTAAATAGTTAAACTGTTCAGCATAGGTAGGTTGGAGACCCCATGTTGACTTAGTGCTGATACCCCCAAACCCCTACAGGCCCTATTATCGAAGATAAATGAGATGTGGTTTTCACCTATATGTCCTTGTTTTCCACAGAGTTAACTTTAAATCAAAATTTTAGCTTTATGTCACTTGAGAGAGTGATGAGAAGGGCTTTCAGGTGGAAGGAGAGCTATGATTAGTTTGTGAAGGGTTGAGAACAGATATGTGGCAAATGTGTTGTTGTTGGTGGTGGTTATTCTTCAAATAGTGTTGGGGGTTTAGAATAGGCCACATTAATTGGGACAGAGAAAGGCAATGTGATATACAACACCTATCCAGAAAGTATCCAGCCATGTACTATGAAAAATACAAGTCCAGCCATTATTAATATAACAAGAATGGTATGTTTGACATCATTGTAACCTGGCAGCCAAGGAGAATGGACTGGAATTCACATGTGTAACAATGATGATGTCACTGCACTAGTTAGTGGGGGTGGTACATGCACTTGACAAGCATGTGTACTGTGTGGCCACCACATTCAAAATGACTGGATGAGTGGAGTAACAAACATGCATCAAATTTTGTGTTAAGCTTGAACACTTCTCCATGGAAACTATTCAGATGACTCAGAAGCCCACAGCTATGGGCAACTGCTGATTGTCAGTTTCATTGGGACTGTACCTGCTCATGTGTCACATCACATGCAGTTTTTTGGTGAAACAACAAAACACCCATGTGACTCAGCCCCTCAACAGCCCAGATTTGGCACCCTGTAGCTTCTGGCATTTCTCAGAACTAAAATCACCTTTGAAAGGGAAGAGATTTTAGACCGTCAATGAGATACAGGAAAATACGACTGAGCAGCTGATGGCAATTGGGAGAACTGTGCGGGGTCCCAAGGTGCCTACTTTGAAGGGGACTGAAGCATCATTGTCCTATGTACAATGTTTCTTGTATCTTGTACCTTCTTTGATAAATGTCTCAATTTTTCATATTGCATGGCTGGATACTTTCTAGACAATCCTTGTATTGTAGAGTATCTTATTTAAGAGTCTTTAAAATTATATTTTAAAGGATATAAGTAAAACTTATCAGGGATTCATGTGAAACTGGATGTGGTCAGGTAGATTTGTGGTATCTTCATGAACCAAAGCAACAGCTGAGAAGCAGGCTTTGTGACCCATACATGATCCAAAAATGCCTGGCAGGGGCAGTGTGTGCACTGAAACCCATCCAGTCCTAAACTTGACCTGCCGTGTGCCAGGAAGGAAGAGGTATCTGTTTGCTGTTTGCCCACTCAGAAGTTTCAATTCAATAAATGCATGGTACACATAGGTGGAGGCCTGGCTGAGAAGCCTCTGTTGTCAAAAAAAAAGAAGGCACCCTCATTCAAAATGAAATAGAAGAAAAATCAAAACCATCTCAATTCAGTGTGGGTTTACGAAGTTCACTGGCTAATTAGTCATTCATAAAGACTTTGAGTGATTGGGAGAGCATGGGGTCCTTCGTACTGCAGGCAGCAGAGGGAAGGAAGGACAATCACTTGGACAAAAGGAGTGATGCCATATAATTAGCATTGTAACAGAGTTTATGGAAAACACTAACCTAGAGCCCAGAGGAGTTTGACACTCTGCAGCATAATAAGGGTGGGTGGAGAACAGATAGGTGCTCTTCACGAGATTGTTTTCTGAGTCTTCAAGAATTAGGTAAATGATAGTTCAGGATCCTGCGTGCAGTAATCCTATTCCTCTTGCAGTCCTTTATTCCTTTGTCTTTGGGTGTTTCCCCTTTACTACAGGGACCAAAACCACAAGTAATGAACCTCTACTGCCTATCAAGCCCCATCAAAGGATATTCGTTGTTGGGCTCAACCCTTCAATGCTACCTGAACAAGGGATGAGCTAATTGGACAAGTGAGTGTATCCTAATGTATTAATAATGGGTGATTGTATTTTATCCATTCTTTCTGGGGGGCAACATGTACTTTAGGGGGGTCCTCAAATCCCTAACCTAGGAGATTCACTAAAGGAGGGGTGGCAAGCTGGAAAGGAAAGGTGTTTGGTAGCAATTAGTTCTCTGGAATCATGTTAAATCATAGTACACATGCAGACGCTTCCTCAATCAAATGAAGTTATGAAAAAGTTTATCCCAAGCCAGAAAGAGTTACAATTTAAAACTACAGAGCTCATCGATTCTCAGGCTCTTGGCTAAGCTAAAGTGTAAAACTACAGAGCTCATGCATTCATTAGCATAAGTTTTTGATTACTCAGAAGAATTACTGAGAAGGTCTTTGATGTATCAAATACTAAGGCTTTGATGTATCAAATGCTATATGCCTGGAGGGGTTAGTTCTGATTAGAGAATTCAAGTGTCTGGTCTCTTTCTGGACTTTAATGACCTGTGTATCCTTTCATTAATAGGCAAGTGGCCCGTTTGGAGAAGACACCAGTGTCAGTAGTGGCACACCGGACATCTGTCCATCAAAAACAGTTTATAGTTCTCGTCCTGCTGAGGGGTTTGGGGCTGATAGGTAGAAGGACTGCTGTTCTTGGGGGTGTTGTTCACAATATTATGAGGGGTGTTTTCATTAATTCCTTAAGGATGAGTACCCTTTTCAGAGCCCCAGGGATTTTAATGAGCTTTTGTTTATCTTCATCTTCTAGGGAGAAAGGACAATTCAGTAGCCTTCAGATATTTAATGGTTCTCCTTTTGTATGTGTCTTTCACCAGGGCTATTTTGGCATTGAAACAGAGCAAAAATAAAGTGGAAGAACATTTGCAGGTTAAACTTTTTAATATGACCCTATGGAGTGGGCCTTTTTCCCAAATGAGTGGTATAAGCTAAGGTGTCCGAGGAACAGTAGATGCTGGGCAGGCCTATGGTTTGTGCCTGACACTAAGCTGTCAATGGCATCTTGTCAATCTAGGTTTATCTATAATCTTAAACATTCTGTTTAAATTTTTGTGGTGGTCATGTCCTTATATAATATTAATTCTGGAAAAAGAAATAAAAGGTACCCTTATAGGCAACAGAAGGTAGTTGTCAATTTCCCCAGTATTATCTGACTGTGGATCTTTATAATTCCCTCCCCTCCCCTCTCCTCTCCTTGTGGAAATCAGTGCAGGTCATGGCCAACTGTCAGAGCTTCCATCCATAAAGAAAGCAAAAGCCAGAAGAATCCCAATTTTTGGCCACTTGCTGTGAAGTCTTGGGGTCCATGGGCCTCTGAAGAGCTGCTTAGCTAAAGAAGAGCTTTTGCTAGTTGAGCGCTGTGACTCAAATTTTACTGCCAAAGCTGCTTACTATTTTCCATGTGAGCAGTTGATCAACACTTGGGTTTATGGCTCACCAGATAAACCTAGAATATTTCATTTGTTCCCTCTACATAGCCCCCTACCCCACAGAAAGTAGAAGCAATTCTTTCCTTTTTCTACTGATAAACATTAGTAGAAATGAGTAGGTTTGTGCTACTGATGTCCCAGGGAAGAGCTATGTTGGATAAGATTAAAACAGTCCTCATGAGTAAGTTCAAGCCCTCCTTGGTTTTAGGGACTCATCTCCTGGACAGTGGAAAACACAACCCAAATCTTTTTTCGAGGACTCCAATCCATTTTTTCCCAGGAAGTCATGGGCAAGTATTACTTACCAGCTGTTCATTCATTCACATATTATGTTTTCAGAAGGCTTATTCTCAGGATAGGCTGTGGCTCAAAAGTAAATATAGAACATTTACTTTTATTGGTCCTTAGTTCACACTAACTAAAACACCTTCCCAGGCTGAGGTCTGGGTTCTGAGATGGTCATTCACTGTAGGGAGAAAAAAGGTAATATATCACCATCACAGGATCCTTGACTTCTTTCTTCTTGCTCCTAAAGCATCAGTGACAAAGCTTGAACTAAGCCAAGTTGATACAGGAGAAAGAGGAGAGGGAAGATGATGGCTCAAGTATAGTTTCTGCCAACTTCTCTCAACCCCTTCTGGAACATAGACCTGAGCTCCATATTCAAAACTTGATTTTCCAGGAATATTCTGTGCCTTCACTTCCTCATCACCGAAGGACATACTCAAGGGCAAGAGGTGCCACATGGAGGTTTTGCACTCATGGTTTGTCTTCAGAATAATTAAAGGTCATTTCTTTTGGCCCTCTCTTCAGCATCTCTCCCCACAAATTAATCCTCACATTTGCCTCTTTTGTTATGTATACGAATTAGGTTTTTCTCTTAAAAAAAATATTTTCCTAGTTTTTGATTTCCCATCCCAAGAGATTAAAACTTCATAGTGGGATGGATTTTACAGAAAGTTATAATATTTCCACTTTCCACACTGAGCCTCAAATAGTCATTCTAGGGATTGGTCATGCGCAGCTCCCAGGAAGTCCGTTAGGTGGGTGTACCTTCCCAAAGAGGCTGACTTCTCCCCAGGGCTAGAGAGGCCCTGTCCCAAATGCTGCAATGGGCTTGTTGAACCAGGTTCTCTACATCTTTACCCTAATGCTCAAGTGTCTCCAAAGCTTAGATTTCAGTATTTTTTTATTTGAATTTTTTTTTTTAAAGTTGACAGTGCTGGTGGTATCTCCAAAGTCTTCTCATATATGAGAAACAACACAATGAAGTCTCTACCGTGCACCTGTCCCCACACCATTGAGGAATACTTGACTGCCACAGAAGAAACAAGTAGTCCTGTGAATTACCTTAAATCAGAAGCAACTGGGAAAGCTAACCAACCAGTGTCCCAGCCCTCAGTGCCTGACTGCTGTGCTTCCCCATTCTGAAATGAAATGGGTAATAGTTTCTCTCATGTTGTTGAACTGCATTTACAGTCTGTGTTCCACTGCTGATTCCTTTATATGGTGTCGAGGCTTGCATCTGAATACCCCTGGGTTCAATGGATGTGGCCAGTGGGATATGGGTGTGAACTCATCTCCACCACTTCCTGGCATCCTTGAGCAGACTCTGTAAACTCTCCCAGCTACATCCCTTCCCCTGTCAAAAGGTTGCTGTGAAGATTAAATCTGAACTTCTCTAAAAGGCTCAACAGGCTCCTGACTCACCACAGCTGCCCAGTGCACCAACTTGATGATGATGATATTAACGCTTTCCAGTGCGGTCCACAAGGTGCTGAATGAGGGGAGCATGCCTCGCTGTGGGTGAGGTGGCTGAAGTTCAGGGCTGGCTCCTAATCTGATGCCTACAGCTCTGTTCTTTCTCCTGAGCCCCAGGATGTACCCATAATTAAGAGGCCCAAATGCAAACCCCATTAACAAGGGCATGGGATACTGTGAAAAGCCTTTTTGAAATTGTCATGGAGTCAAATAACAGTTCCTTTAAAAAAATTCTATGCAACCCAATCCTGACCCAATTACCTCACAAATTCCCTAGACCTTTTTGAAGCCAGTCAGACAGCAGCCAGAGGCCCTGTGTCTTGCCATGGCTGCCCTCCTTAGCGCCCGCCACCGCAAGGTACCTGGGGCCTGAGCTCCTTGGCCTCTCCAGGAGCTGTTTGTTGCCTGTGTGGAGGCCACAAAGGTACTAGTGGACCCAGACCTGCAGCTGTCTCTGCATAAACTGTGCCCTGGGGCTCTGAGAATGAAAACCGCTACTAAAGGTGCTCCTTCAAAAACAGAATAGAGTTTCAGTGTAACAGCCTCTATCTGGCTGGTTCATAGCTTATCCTAATGGTCGCTAGTGGTAGAGAAACAAGAGGAGTTATTCTAACTTACTTTAAAGAAAACCCCTGTGGATAAATCGCCGACCTGAGAACCCAAAGTTCGCTGGTTCGATTCCCAGCCGGGGCAACATAACTAGGTTGCAAGCCAGGTTTCCAGCCAGCTCCATAGCTGGAGGTAGGTGAAAGGCAACCATACATTGATGTTTCTCTCCCTCTTTTCCTTACCCTCTCTCTTAAAAATAATAAATAAAATCTTAAAAATGAAAAAAAAGAAAACCCCTAGTTCTCAGCCAGTCTTGAAAGCCTCGGATGCTGAGAGAAACATAGAGGCCCAGGCCCTTTCTGTTCAAATGCTGTGCTCAGGTTGGGTCTTTAGGTGTCCCAGGTGAGCACCAAGCTGGGAACTACAGGGTAAGTTGTAAAACTGTCCCATTTCCAGCACAACATGGCTGCTTTTACACCAAGCAAGGAGAGGATTGTTCTGTTACTCTGCATCACTGTCTTCTGAAGAGCAAGTCAGGGACAGTTGCAACAGCTCAGAACCTGAGCAACATTTCCTGGGTATGGGCATTGCTCCTGTGAGAGCAGAGTCAGCATCTTGGCTCTTTTACTTAGAGAAACTCTTCAGTGAGCACATCCCTAGTGAAGGTGGGGTCCTAGCTTTAGCTACCCCTGGTATAAACACAGTAAATATCCAGAGAAGAGGCAGAGCTCAATTGTGCTTAATGGGCCATCAGCAGCTGTGAACTCACAGGTGTGCCTACATCACTTCAAAGCCACCTGCCTAAATGAGAAGCTGCCAAATTAGACCTGCCCATCGCGTGAAACCTATAATGACACTATTCTCCACAGCTGATTTATCCTTTGTGCTGGGTTGTTCTAGTCCCGCTAACCCTAGCGGCCTCTTAGGAACTCCTGTTTCTACAATGCCTATTTGCCTAGGAGGTTGGGTGAGCCAGTCAAAATCCGTCTTTAATCACCAGATAGTTCAGATAAGCAAATATAATTGTATAGAAATCATTATCTTCTGGAAGTGTATCTTAGATGGAAATGTTCTTATTAAGGATCTATAAAAACACTTAGCTGAAGTGTAAAGGAGATTCCACTTGAGATTTTTAGTGACCAGTGATCTTTTCTGACCTATAGCCCATGCAGCAATAATCTCATAAATTCGAGCATTTGACCAAGTAGGTCGGTATTATTTCTTCGAATCCATGGAATCATTATATGTGGGCCTCCAAATCATTCTGGTTCAGCACCCTAGTTTTACCCCAAGGGAGTAAGATCTCTAAGAGTTTGTCCGTAATTAAAACAAAAGTGCATCCATTCCCAGCCAAGGCAACATAACCAGGTTGCAAGCCAGGTCTCCAGCCAGGTCCGTCCGTAGCTGGAGGCAGGTGAAAGGCAACCATACACTGATGTTTCTCTCCCTCTCTTCCTCTCTCCCTTCCCCTCTCTCTGAAAAATAATAAAATTTTTTTAAAAATTAAAAAATAAACAACACAAGTGCATATACATGTGCACCTCTTCTTTTCTGACTCTTGATTAAGTGCTTTATCTATGACACTGTGATGCTCCCAATCTGATGTTTGAATCTAATGAAATGAAAACACTTGTCATCATTGTGTATTAGTCAGAATGAAGTAAGATTGGCTCTGGTAACAAAACCTCTCAAATCTCACTGGCTTAAACCACCAAGGTTTATTTTCCAATCATCTCCTGTGTGAGCGGCAGACAGCTCACTCCAGAAATGAGGCTGTGGGAGGTGGGTGCCGCCATGTGGATGGAGAGAGTTTGCCACAACATGGGATTCTTACACATCCTAGGTGTCAGCCTGGAAATGACACTCGTCACTTCTATTTTCATCCCACAGGGAAGAACTGTTCATGGGCCCTGAATCCAAGTGGCCTAGGTCTCCTGTGTACTAAGGAGGAATGAGACCCAGAGGTGGGTGAGTGCTAAGGCGTGCTGTGCTTAACAAGCACCTGGGCACCAGCTCTGTGCTGTGTGCTGTGCTGGATGCTGAAGATGATAAACTATGAGGAACAAGGGGTTTAGAAAGGAAAAAGGGGTTGGACTTGTCGATACATCAGTTGCAACATGACAAATGACATAATAGACGTATTACTAGAGTATTTTACTACAGTACTGTTGACTTCAATCTGAGGAAAAATGATGGCAAATTTGAAAAAGATTAACAAAGTAGGTGACATTTGGGCTGAATAAAGAATAGCTTATTTTCCTTGTGGACATACTGCAGTGTCATTTGAAATAATGCCTTTGCCTTTGTGAATGTTCTATTGAGATTAGTTTTAGTTCTGGAAGCTTCTTGACTAAGGTCCAACATTCTCTGCTTACTCAATGCAAGAAATAGACTTCAACTTTCCAACAATGCATGAGCACGGTCATCTCAGCAGAACAAGCTGGAATTGTGTGATTTAGAAGGAGTTGGCCAGGGACTAGCAGGTGCAAATGGAAAGCATGCTAAGGTGGCCACATTTTTAACACAAAATTAGAACAGGAGGACTTAAAAGAATATTGTTTATGAAAAGGCCATTAGGAAGATGCTGTTTTGATGCCATAATTTTGGACTTTCAGAGAAATTCCAGAGGTTTGTAGCAATATAGCAATAGAATCTGTTAAATAGAATGAAGCCAGAAAGTCTAAGATTTGTTGACTGGAGCAATAAATACGGCCAGCAACTTGTACAACATCCCTTTACTGAAGACATTCCCATTCAGTACAATTAACATAGCAATTATTTCATTTTCACCTTCTTTCCAGAATAAGGAACATTTCTTCCCCTTGTCTTAGTGAGAACTTCCACACAAATTCAGAAAAAGTAATGATTTCAATAAAATTGATGATTACAATTAACAGGAATCTGTTACACCTAGGTACGCATTGGCTGGTACTCCAGCCTCCTAGCTTGTAGGAACCACCACCACAGTATCTTTAGTTTACAAACTGAATTATAAATATCAAGTGGTGGACCTGGGGTTGGGATCCAGAATAGTCCTACTTCAGAACCTGAATTCTTAATTGTTCCACCACATCTTTTTCATAAAATGATTTAACTTCTGGAAAAAGGGAATGACAATGCCTCCTCTTCCATTAAAAGAAGAAGAAAAAAAAAAAAAAGATAAAAGACTGAGAGATTAGTTTTTAAATTACTATGCTGTAAATACTTTTTTTTTTTCCTATGAATCTTATCTTTGTTTAAAATGATTCCTTGTAATACTTAGGCATTTTTATTTATTTGTTTTTAAAGATTTTATTATTTTCAGAGAGAAAGACAGGGAGAAAGGAAGAATGGGAGAGAAGCATCAATGTAAGGTTGTTCCAGCTAAGGACCTGGCTGGAGACCCTGCTTGCAACTTGGTTATGTGTCCTGGCCGGGGAATCAAACCAGTGACCTTTGGGTTCGCAGGCTGGTGCCATTCTATTGAGCCACACCAGCCAGGACTATTTGGGCATTTTTAAACACTTCCTTTGTTCTTCAAGGTCTAGGGCTAAATAGATTCAAATTGGTTATGGGTATAATTTGTCTAAAGTCCTTATGGCACAGTGGCTAGTAAGCCCTTACCAGGTGTCATCCCTTTCTACCTTCTACAGGGAAGGAAAGCAAAAAGAGAAAGGGTGCTAATGACCTTGGATAAGATTGTGACGTAGGTTACCTGTATCTTTGTCCGCAGTCTTCTTGTAATCAATTACCTGTGACTATTTTAAAATACCCACTCATATGAACCTGAAGTCATAATTTATTCTTCTACCTTTCCTTTGAATTCTGAAATAGTTACTTGTAATAAATGACCACTCATCACCTTTGCAGGATAATGTTTTCTTAAGCTACTTTCAGCTCTCTAAGAAGCCACCAGTGACCTGTGGCTGGTAGAAACTTCAGATTGGTTAGGAGGGAGGCATTTTTTTCCCTGAGAAAAACATTTTGTTGTACCTTTTCTTATCTACATATTTAAAAGGCTGGCCTTTGAGGCAGAATTTCTTTTCTTGAACCTGGAGGCCCATTCTGCTGCACCCATCCTTGTACGTGCATATACCATGGAACCTATTTCTGGGTTCCGTGAAACTGCTACCTATGCAGCCATTGCACTGCTTCACCTGGCCAGGGCCTCTGCAGCCAAGTGTGCACATGGGGGTGCAGGCTGGGTTTCCCCACAATCCAGTTTCCCAGGAAAGACAGAGATGCTCAAAGGTGACATCTGAAGAAGAGGTTGCTGAGAAGCAACAAGACTTTTCTTATTGAGCCACCTGAATTAATGCTGATCTTGAGGAAATGAGGGGTGGTGATAGGTAAAGGAGTATAAAACAGGAAGGCAGCAATGGGATATCTAGCATGTGATACAGATGTGAAAGGGATATCTGCTTTCTCCACCTAAGATGAGGATACCTTCATCAGAGGGGATGTGTTATAACAAAGTCATTTTATGTGACACTATTGATATTAAATAGAGCAATGCTGATTTTGACTTTTGAGTGTGCCATAATCAAAGGATCCTTTCAATACTTTTGGCTATTCAATTGCTAATCATGTTGCCTTTGCCTAGATGGTTGTTGAAATAAAGGTGATCATACACCCCATTGCAGCAACCATAAATTACTTGTTCACCCAAAGTCATGGAGAGAGCTTTTCATGGAATGAGTATAAACGTCATAGGCAGCTTCAAATGCCACCTGACAATCCTCAAGCTATCCAGAGCAGCTTGGTGTAGAAGAATGGTAATCATGTTGATTGAATCATTATGATTGAGCTCCTTTTCAGCTGTAATTCTCTTTTGAGAATTACGGAATAGGCAATACCATAGAAAAAGAGTGCCAGTGAGATGTATGCTTTGAGATGCTGTTCCAAATAGTACTGCGTTTCTGGAATCATTAGCTCCCTAAAGCCCTGTCCCACCCTCCCTAACCCTCTGAGCCTAGATGGCTGAGATTAAAGATGAAGTCTGGGATCACAGAAGAATTCTCCAGCTCTTGTGAAAATGAAGTTGACCTTTGTTTTAGTAGCAACAGGTTTTAAATAGCAGAGCCTAATGTCATGCCTGGCCCATGACCATTTTTTATATGATAGAATGTAATAAATATTTTTGAATGAAGCCTTGTAAAGCCATGGGCCTCTTTAAAATGGATTCATCAACTTGTCCAGTTTGTATAGGACTAAGCTTAAGGCAAACTGGGATGATTGGACCTCCTCCTTAGGTTTGCTTTTCCATGATCCACTATGTTCCACCATCTGGATTTCTTGTTACATCAATATTCTACAGCCATCTTCATTATCAGAATGGCTCCAGGGCACACATTTAGCTGTGGTAAGAGATAGGAGTATAGGGAGAGGGTGGGATAAGAAATAAAGAGAGCAGGAAGATTCATGTCATATTAGAGTGGACTGTAGGGCTTCTTTCTTTTACACTATAAATATTGCATGAAGTGCTGATGCAACCTTTACTGCAGCATGACATGGGATTTGGCTGTTTTTATGGCTCGTGTTTAAAGTCAGAAACAAGTATCTGATTATATTATTCTCTTCACCCAACAGACCCCTGCCCTTCACATTTCCAAGAATGCTATTTTATTTATGCAATCAATCTAACTCAAACACCAAAATATGTAGATCACATCCTATAAAATGTACAAAAACATTTCATTTATTCTCTGGAAAATTATTTATAATCTAAGATATTAACTTTGATAAGCACTGCAGAGAAAACAAAGGATTGAGACTTGCAAATTCTGTCTCCTTTAAAATGGTATTATTATCTATATGTGGTAAAAATTCATATGAGTTCTGTTGAGGTTGCATAAGAAAAAATTTTTTTTAATGATTTTAATGGGTTGCAATAGCGGATAACTAAATATATTCAGCAAAAAATCAATATATTTAAGGAACAGAATTTAATCTATTAGTTGTCTCCTTCTGGTTTATTCTAGACAGTAATTTAATTATTTGTGAAACTTTTAAACTCAGTTTATTTCCATGGATTTTATCCAAATTAGAGGGTGTTTGTCGTTACATCCATTTTATCTTTTGGTCCTGATCCAGCAATTAGCTACTTGGCTTTGTTCAATCATAAAGATCTAACGCTATTTGAAATGCCTGTGTCAGTGTTTAATGTCTTTAAATATACCCATTTTTAAAATTTAGGACATTTAGCCTGCCTGTTATGTGAAAGTGCAGTAGAATCAGGTTCAAATTGGGAGATATTTTGGTCTTTTTAGCCCTTTATATGAATTTATTAAATGGGAATTAAAAATTCAACTGTGATGAGTAGGGCTAAACATTTAAGGATCCAATATAAATAACATGAGAGGGTAAACCCTCATAAATCAGCAAATCTCATGTTAAAAATAGGCCCAAGCCCTGGCTGGTAGTATAGTGTATAGGGCGCCAGCCTGCGAACCCAAAGGTCGCAGGTTCAATTCCCAGCCAGGGCACATAACCAGGTTGCAAGCCAGGTCTCCAGTCAGGTCTGTGGCTGGAGGCAGGTGAAATGCAACTATACATTGATTCTCTCCCTCTCTGCCTCTCTCCCTTCCCCTCTTTCTAAAACTAATAAATAAAATCTTAAAAAAAAAAAAAAGGCCCAAAATATTCCTCTGGCTATGAGATGCCATCTACTGGTTGTAATTACTGTTAGACGCAGTTGGCCATACTTTCAATGCAAAGGAGAATGGTCAGGATACCTAGCACTAAAATTCAAATAATGTGACATTGCAGTTATAGTTATTTTGTGCAAATCAATTACTGGATAAGCATAGTTACATGTTGAAACTCAGAGTGCATTTAAAAAAAGCTGCTGTGTATTTAAAGCTTTTTTTAGATTTTACTTGTAAAAAAAATTAAAAAATAAAAACATTTGATTTGTAAATTTTGGTTTCTCAGGAATATCTGTGTGGCTGGACCATCTGATAGCTGTAGATTCTACAATCAAGCTTCTTTCTAGATGTATTATCATGGATAGACATCTGGATATAATTCTTTTGTCATGGCACCTTAGTATATTTTGCAAAATCAGTCAGATCATTGTTCTTCATATAGCTTGTGGTAGTGTGCCAACTAAAATGGCTCATGCACTATTGATTAACACACAGGAGCTCCATTTGCATTTCTACATTTAAGAATGATTTGTTCTGGAAACTATTATGAAGAAAGTTAAATATACATGCACCTCACATCCGTAAATTCCAGCATTGGAGTATGGGAACTATACTTCTGCTCTAGTAGGAATAATAAGGTACATGATTAATAAAAGAGTTAAAGTTTCCTGGGCCTTATAAACAAGAGGGAAAAACACATATTGCAAATTCTGCTAATGTTTTAGAACAAGAGTTTGCTAAACTATAGCCTGCAAATCAAATCCAACCTGTGTCCTGTTTATATAAATAAATGTTGTTGGCACAGCCATGTGCATTTGTTCACACATCGCCAAAGCCTCCTTGTACACTGCAAGGCCCGACTCAGTCGTTGGGTCTGAAAATCCTAAAATATATACTATTGGGTTCTTTACATAAACTTTGCCAATTTCTGTTCTAGAGATTTAATCTCTTATTTCATTAAGGCTACGTTTTATTTAAAGTTCTAGACCAGCATTTTTGCTTTAGGTAGCGTAAACTTTGCAACAGCTGATGCTTGCCCTGAGAGAGACGGTCCACCAGGAGAGGGATGACAGGAGACACTTCTCTGTACAGTCCGCAGAGGCAGCCCCCAGCTGGCTCAGCCCAAGCTGACCTGCCCTTGGGCTCCCAGTGAGGTCTCTGGTGCCCTCTAGGGCACAGTGCAAGGAGGCTTTGTTCTTGGACAGCAGAGGGGGCTTCTCTACTTTTTGGTGTCCAGTTGCTACAAGGCATGTAGGAATGTTAGAAATAAAATTGAATTAATATTTATTGAACTAGAACTTCCAGAGAGGTTGTGGAGGCACATTTGTGACAGGTTGGTGACATGTCAGCAGCTCCGATTGTACACAGTGCTACCACTTAATAAAAAGTTCCTATGATCCAAGGATAGAGGCAGCCAAAAAGGGAAGAAATTAGAACTATATGGGAAGTAAAAGCCCACTTGTCTTTTAAAAAAATAGGTAAAAGGGAAAAGAAAGGCAAATAGGCCAATTGACAAGACTATCGTAATGTGGAAAGAGATTAAGGAATTGTCTTAATCAAATTTGATTTTTAAAATGTCATATTTGATATACTCAATAAATGTGTTAAAACTACCTACATTGGTGATTACAATGGAAAAAGATAGAATTTATATAACTTCTTCCTGGATACTTTTATAGGCATTATCATTTATCCTTAAAAATGTTCTGTGTAAGAAAGAGAGAGCCGCGCGCTATTTTTTATTTCTAATTTTGATGGGAAAAAAGAAATTTCAGAACAGTATATTAGAGCTGAACTGGAAGGGGTTTGGATGACAACTATTTGTTGGCTGCATAATATTGGGATAAATTATCTCTTAAGCTAAAAATTCTCTACACCTCAATTTCTGTCAGCTATAAAATGAAGACAACTCAGCTGGCAAGTTGTCATGAAGATCCCATGAGATGGTGTCTAAAACATCTGGCACAGTGACGATCCCCTCATAGTGAAACACAAGCCATGGTGAGGGCTTATTCTGTGGGCAGAGAGGAGTCACCAGGGCAGGCCTGAGGCTGCACCCCTTAGAAAGGCTTGCTTGTCCTTGGGTCATATCTGGGAACCTGCCTGGTAAATTGTTCCTGACAATGGTGTGGATCAACTGTTTTCCTTCTGGGAGTCCTGCATGACCAGTCTCAATAAAAACCTTTGGCTTTTCTAATGAGCACTTTGCATTCTCTGATCTCCCTGGGCAGAAATATCACATATTTGTCACTGGAGAAGGGAACATGCTCAAGTGTGCCCCCTCTTTGAAGGGAGAGAGGGTGGAAACCTGCATGGGAGTTCCTGACTGCTGTGTTTTCTCTTATGATCTGGCTATAAATCTTTGCTACAGGTCATCTCAGCCCTGAGTAAAACTACATGCTGATTCCTTCTAGTGACCTTCAAAATGTGGTAGCTTTAGGGACCCCTGACATACTCTGTATAGTTACTTTATATTTTAATGCTAATTTGATTAGGCTAGTGTGGGGACCTCTGCTCACAGAGACCCCTGGTGCTGAGTATGAAATAAAACTCCCAAACAGCTAGCGTAGCTCCTGTGTAAGGGGAAGAAGATCAGGCCAGTGGCTCAAGGCCAAAGACCCAGTTCTTTGTTCCCTAAGATCTTTTATTCAAAGGGGTAAACTTGAAGGCATGTAGCTTGTCAATCAATGCTAAATAATGCTAATTACAGGGAAAAGGAAAAAACAGCTGAGGAGGCAGGGAGATCTCACTCAGGTCAGGATGTGCATTCAAAATTTAAAAACTTCTGCAGTTGATACAACAAAGTATTAGGCGAGGTGAGAGAACAGGACAGGCTTCATAGTAACTAAAGTATTTTCCCATGACCTAGTTTCCCTCTTCCAGGGCCACTGGCTATAATATGGAAACATAGTACCCAACATTCCCAGTCTTCCAGTTGGGACTTACAGGGTTAGCCTGGCCCACAGGACTCCAAGTTTCTATGTTTTCCCAGGTGGGCCCCAACAGGCTAGCCTAGTGGTTCTCTGAGAAATTACACACACACACACACACCCCTTCAGCAGCTTGAGCCCTGACTCGGAACAATTAAATCAGGATTTCTGTTGTGTAAGACCCAGGTATGTTCTTTTTTGTTCTGGCATTTCCATTGTGTTTATAAATCCTTCTCTTTAGACATGCTGTTAAGCATTTCCACTAGATTCTTTGGCATCTTTATTTCTTTTTCATTTTATTTTGAAATTATTTTAGATTTATAGAAAAACTCAAGGAGCAATACAGAGAGAACTTGCAGACCCTCCACCCTTCTTATTCTAATGTTCACATCTTGCACAACCATTGTGTAATCAAAACTAAGACATCAACATTGGTATGTTACTGTTAACTAAACTACAGGCTTTGTTTGGATATCACCAGATTTTTCCAGAAATCTTTTCCTTTTTCTGTTTCAAGATCTAATGTAGGATTTCACCTTGTATTTAATTGTCATGTCACCTTAGTCTCCCCAATCCAAGCTAATTCCTCAGTCTTTCCTAGTCTTTTAAGACCTTGACACTTTTGAAGATTTTGGGGGTTTGTAGCTAGTCCCTCAATTTGGATTTGTCATATTTTTTTCTCATTAGATTGAAGTTACACATTTTTAGCAAACACTACAGAAAAGATGAGCTTTCTCAGTGTGTTATCAACATAATGTTGATATGTCTTATATTGCTGGTGCTGTTAACCTTAATCACTTGGTGTAGGTGGTATCTTCTGGGTTTCTCCACTGTGAAGTTATTTTTTCCTCTTTGTATTGTAGTTAATAAATTCCTTGGGGAAAACACAGAGATTATGCAAATATCCTATTTTTCCTCAGACACTTGGGCACTAATTTTATTTATTTTTTATCTTTATTTTTTAAGATTTTATTTATTATTTTTAGAGAGAGGCAGAAAGGGAGAGAAACATCAATGTATGGTTGCCTTTCACCTGCCTCCAGCTACAAACCTGGCTGGAGATCTGCATTACAACCTGGTTATGTGCCCTGGCTGAGAATCAAACCAGCGACCTTTGGGTTCATAGGCTAGTACCTTATCCACTGTGCCACTAGCCAGGGCACTAATTTTATCAACCATTGGTGGATCTTGCCTACAATTCTAACTGTGGTGTTCTAAGAATAATTTTCTATTTATCTTATTTTTCTGCATTTATTATTGCAATTCTGTAAGAAATAGCTGTCTCTTCTCCCCTATTTATTTATTCAATTATTTATTATGTCAGTATGGACTTGTGAATATTTATTTTGTTCTATGGTCTATAATCTAATACTTTTTTTTTTTTTTTTTTTGCTCAAACTGTTGTAACTTTGGCCATCAGAAACTTTTTCGTGTTGGTGCCTATGCCTTTTGACATATCCCCATCTTTCCATAAGATGCTCCAGTTTTATTTGGTATTTCCCTGCTCTACCTCTAGAGTCAGTCTGTTTTGCAAGGAGTCCTGATTTCCTTTATGGGAGAATGAAATTTAACAACCAAGCTCTGGCTCTGAGCGTGCTCACTGCTGTGTGGTCCCACTGTTTCCAGTCCCTCTTAGTGGGCAGAGCTTGGATATAGATGTGTGTGTACTAAGCCCAGTGGACACACCTCTCCCTGTTAATTTCCACATTTGTCAAACACACACACACACACACACACACTCATCATACTTATGTCTCCAATTCCAATCGAACACCTCAGGGCTTACTCTTGCTCTCTTCTTTTCTTAATTTGTAACTTTTATCTCCAACAGTGAGAAACCTGACTCTCATCATCTATAATATATTTTCTTAGTTGTTCAAATGTAGTTCAAAAATGAAGTTGAAGAATGGCTAACCCTTTGAGAAACAAACAGTTCTGTGTATTTGTGCAGTTGTTTATGTCTATCTTTGCATTTGGATCAGAGTTATTTTAAAGCCTCTGTCTGGCTTCTATTGACTTTTTCCTGCTTTTAACTATTCACCTTTTTTTTTTTTTTTTTTGCACCTTTGGGTGTCTTGTAATATTGGCTTTTATTTGATTACTTTTTCAGAAAAGAATGGTTGGGGTGGAAGTAAATGACATTTGGGAAATGCCTGAAGAATGAGAAGGACATGCAAAACTAAGGAGTGGGCCTTTGAAGGGTGAAATGCCTTGGTGGGCAGCTAAACTCCCACCGTATTCAATGATCGTGTTGACAGTGAGTCTTATACCTTTCAAGTGGACCACATATTGATTGGACCAGTTCATGTTCTTCCAGTTGGAAATAGACCTGCGAAGTCAGATTATTCTCTGAAGGTGGTTTGACAAGCAGGAGTCAGAACACCAGCAGATCTTAGCAACTCAATGATTAAGCTATCACCATTCTATGCAGTGGCTCCCACTATCTGCCCTTCAGACAGATGTGAAATGGCCTGTATGCTTGTTAAAGCAATTTGACCCCTGGTCACTGTTAGAATGAAACTGAAATCCATGCTATATATTCCCCCTCCCCTCCCTTCCCAAAATTTCACAGTCAGGCATTTTTAAGTGGCTGACATAATCCAGTTTGCATGGTTGTATAAAATGTAATTTCTCTAATAATGCAAAGGTTCAGTTTGAACTTATACTTCTGTTTCAGGACTACTTCTGTTATATTTAATCCTGTTATATTAGATTTTTTTTTGAAGAATTTATTCATTATATGCAGATTTATGAGATCTGTCTGGAAAAAGTCCAGCCATTATTAATATAATGAGAACAGTTTGCATGACATCAATGTAACCTGGCAGTCAAAGAGAGTGGAATGGAATGGGCATGTATGAATAATGATGACTTCACTGTACTAGTCAGTGGGAGGGGTAGGCTCCACTGAATGTGTACTGTATGGCCACTCCATTAAAAATGACTGAGCAACTAGAGCAACAAATCTGCTTCAAATTTTTCATTAAGCTTACACATTCCTCCACAGAAACTATTCAAATGATTGGAAGGCCACTGCTATGGACAACTGGTGATGGGCAGCTTCATGACAACAGGTACTCATGCTCATGTATCACACCTTGTGCAGTTTTTTGGTGAAACACCCAAATTGGTGTTTTGGTCAAATCACTCAAATTACTCAGCTTCCTTAAAGCCCAGATTTGGCATCCTGTTAATTCTGGTTTTTCCCCAAACTAAAATCATCTTTTTATCTTAATTTTTTTATTATTTTTTAAAAGATTTTATTTATCATTTCCAGAGACAGGGAAAAGGAAAGAAGCAGAGGGGTGGAGAAACATCGATGTACGGTTGCCTTTCACCTGCCTCCAGCTACAGAACTGGTTGGAGGAGACCTGGTTATGAGCCCTAGCTGGGAATTGAACCAGTGACCTTTGGGTTCACAGCACCTATCCACTGAGCTACCAGCCAGGGCTATATTAGAATTTTATTGTATACGTTTTCTCATATTTTAGGGACATGCTTTAGCTTGTGGCCTACCCAACTTCATCAAACAAGGAAAGCTTATTACAATAAACTGTTTAGCTACCATATATTATAGTTTGATGGATACTTTGAGCGTAAGGACTCTGCTTCTGGGAAACGTCTACTACTCAAGCACAGGCCCTCAATGAGGGTGTATTCAAAGGGTTCACCATCAAGGAGCATGACAACATAGACCATTATAGAATTTTTTTCCTCCTTTTGCATTCAGAATCTACTCATTAGATTAGTGGATTAGAAAGCAAATAGCCAAGTTTCTACAGGTTCCTACTTTCCTATCGACAGAAATATGTACTTGGGCACATCTCAGAACATTTGACACTTGAGTCCTGCATTCAGGCCCCAAGTTTGGCTTGTAGAATGCCCAGAGTCCATGAGCATGAGCTGCATTCTAGCTCTTCATTGATAGAAGACATATTTTCATATTCTTCGACAGTTTTAAGTTATATGTTTTTGTGTCATGTTTGAATTCCCTTGACATTTCTCTTAGAGTGAGATCATTTGCAAGCCATTTAAAACCACCTGGACTTCTGGATAAGGGCTTACATGTTAGTGTTTTTCTTTTATTAATGTTTGTATAAAATGGGTCTCAATGGATATATGGCAATATCTAGAGATATTCTTGGTTATCATAACATAGAAGCAGTGCTGGCCTTCAGTGAGTAGAAGCCAAGGATACTGCTAACATCCCATGCTGCACACCATGCACCCCACCCAACCAACAAATAATTATTTGGCTCAAATATCAATAGTGTCAAGGTCAAGAAATCTTGGTTTAGGGAAAACACTTCTAAAAATATTGTTTTTTTCATCATGCTTTGTTTTACTCTGTCTCTATATTTTCATCATGCTTTAATGTTCTTAATTAAATGATGCTTGTCTACTTCTTTATTAACATTAAATGACTTTTTATGCACTCCATGGCTATAAAAAGATTTGTTTAGATCTTTATAAAGAATATGATGACAGTTTATTTGGGTCAAAAATCTTCAGTAAAATTTATCTGTGCTTTAGGCGCAAGAAATAGCAGAAATCTGGGTACTATCTCTGTGAATATTTCATATACCTACCTCCCAAAAGCATAAAGCGAGACCACAGAATACCAACAAAGACAGATTATTTGTAAGATATAAAATATATGCCAAAGCACCTCTCAATTCAGTCCCAGAAGCCAGAGATGTCAATATGTGCTGCAGCTGTATTTCCTGTATAGCTGGGGATGATGAAAAGTCAAATGAAAATAGTGCTACAGCTTAGATTGAAAAGAAGGTAATTCATGAGTGAGGTGTTAGTTTCAAATGAAATCTTTACTATTTGATGGAGAGACTTTGCCCTAAGCCAATATCTGAACTTCTGCCAGTTCAACCAAATGCAGTGAAGAAAGAAGATGAGGAATTAGAGAAAGCAAAGCTGGCAGATGGCAATTTGTGAAGAGCTGAATCAACATGAATTGTATCTCATCACTGAAGGAGAAAAGCAAGGAGGTGTTCCCATGCTTGCTAACCAATGAGATGGGGAGCATACCAAAGCACAGCAAGCAACCACTAGGCATCACTGGGTGCACGCACAAAGGTGGAAGGAGGCCCCTTTGTTGGAAAGCCAACTGGATTATAAGTCATGGGTAGGGATCTATTTGAAACAAAACAATAAATAAAATTAATGAACATTTGAGATACTAGAAGGCATTAATCATAGACTATAGAAAACCAGAAGGAAGAAATGCTGAAAACTAGATATGACTAATATATACAGAGAGATAGATAGATAGATAGATAGATATTCGTAAGAGACTCACCAGTTCTAAATCCACCCATTTAAGATATTTTAAATAAATGTAAATGTTATTTTCTGAGGTTGGCAAGAGTTCATTTAAACCACACATAAATTGTTCAAATAATGAATTTTTTAATCTTATAGGTTTAAAATATGCTCTCTTAGAGATTATGTAATTAAACATGACTGTTAACACTCCACAATTTCTTAACTATGACGGGAAATAGGAAAGTCAAATTTCCAGCTTAATACATTATAATAACATGCATTTTATGAAGTAAAATTATATAGCTATGAGTATACATATGAAGGACTTAAAGGCATGGTAATTATCACTTTTGGGTTTAAAGGATCTGTGAATTAAAATATGACAAATATCAGGTGCGTGTGAAATAAAAATGTTTGAAAAATTTTTCTGAGTAAAGATTTGTCACTTCTTTTAAAATCTGTTCTGTTTTCTTTAGTGCATTGAAGTTTACAAACCAAACCACAGTCAGAATATCTAGACCAGCAGATGGCAGTAACAGAAAAACCAACAGTCCCTGAGATTTTTTAAATCATCAAAGAGAAAAATTCCAAAACAAATTTTTTAAATGGTTAGGAGAGACAGACAGACAGAGAGAGCAAGAGAGAGAAAACAAGAGAGAGAGAGAGAGAGAGAAAAAAAAAAAACTATATTTCCACTACATATAAGCAAAGAAACAGATTTTGGAAAATACAAATGGTATGTCCTATTTTTCCTCTCACCTTGAATTACCACTGTTTGTTGAACAGATGAATCTTAAAAATCTTGAAGATTGTTTGTAATACACAGATATAGTATGTCAAGCTTCCATTTCCATTAAAACAATTATTTAGAGATGCTCTGATAGCAATTGTGTGAAGTGGAAAAGCATCAGGTGGCTAACTGCTCATAAGAAACCAACAGCATATCAATGGGCTGCCTTTGCAAGAAGCAGGCTGCGGGGTTCATCGAGTTTGGTTGCCCTCCTGTAATCGCCCCCTGTTGGAGGGTTTCTGCAGGACAAACACTTGCTGAGACAGAAAACAATTCATTATTTAATACAGTCGTCCTCTGGGGAGGGTGAGGAGGGGAGAGTAGAGGGGGGAAATGGGATGAACGTAATACAACAATAATAAAATTAAATAAAAAATAAAGTCATCCTCCAATGATGTTTGACTGCAGAATGTACTCTACTTAGTTGAACGTCAGAAAGAAAATGGAGAGGCAAAAGCATTAAAAATTATCAGGCATTTTCATAGCCTCTCCCAATAGATGTCTTTAAAGGGTAATTGCCCTGGGCCCAAGGTAAAAATAAAATGGGGTAAAACATTTTTGTACAAAAGTACAAGACATTATTTTACTCTTGGCAGTAATAACAAACTCAAGATACATTAGTTTTTGCAGCTTCCAGTTTTTTCTTTTTTCCCGTTTCTTTAAAAGACGGGTTCTCCATTATATACAGGATTTACAGAGGAACAATAAGAGTCTTTAATAATTCATGCTTGAAAGGAGTGAAAATAGAAGGGCACATCTTATTTTAAGGACATCAAATGGATTACTTATTCTAGCACCTGGAAAAAATGCAAACCAGCCTAGTTCTTATTGAAAAAGCACGTCCTTTTTTATTTCCTGTCTCAGAAATTTCTGATTTTGAAGGGCCTAAGAGTTTTGGACAAGAACCCCTATCAATTCCTCATAGTTGGACTCCTTTGGAATCTAAACTTTAGAGCTAGATAGAATTTTGCCATCTAGCACGGGAAAAGTGGAGGTGAAGAAAGGAGGCTAATAAGACTGGAGAGCCCAAGGGTCGTTTTCCCTGCATGCTAAGTATGTTGTTTTGACGTGAGCTGGCAGAGGCTGTTGCCCGGGCAGCAGTGGCAGAAGCAGCATCACGTGCTGAGCAACTTGAAAGCCCGTGCAGCTTCCTCTACCAAATTGTCACTGGAATCTGAAATGGCAGCTGTGTCAAAACAGGTTTGCATTATGTAGACCTAATTCCAATTTAAAAAATGCTGATTTAGACGCCTATGTAACAGCAACCAGGAAATCGAGTGAAAAACAAGGTACTTTATTTAGAAAACAAACAAACATCTAGACATAATGATGAAACTTTACAATATTAAAAAAAAGATTTTTTTTAAAAGCCAGAGAAAAAATATAAAACTAAGGTCTACAAATACTGGCTATTAGATTAATTCCGACTTCTCAAGCACACAGCAATGGAAACAAGAAAGTAGTGAAATAATAAATTCAGGGCAGTGAGAATGGACCATCTGGGATTCTATAAGCAGAGAGAACAATTTTCAAGGATAAAGGGAAAATAAAAAACTAAATAAACAGAAACTAAGAGTTTCCCAGATTCACTAGCCAAAACCCTTGCTAAATATATTTTTAAATGCACTTAATGCAGATTAAAAAATTTCTGGCTGCACAGTGTAATAACAAAAACATAAAAATGCAAAGATTGATTGAAAATAAGAAAATATATACCAGAAATTTATTAACCTAAAGTATAACTTTTAATTAAATATGCCAGAATACAGTTGACATAGCTAGGGTAGAAGACTTCAAGCAAAAACCATTAATAGTGGTAAAGGTTCACTTCAAACTGATAAGAAGTTTAATTCATCAGGAAAATATAAAATGTCAAAATTTTAAGAGCATAATTTAATTTTTTTATAAATAGAACTGCAGGGTAAAAACAAATGCAGAAATGAGGAAAACACATTCTTCTCAGAAATTAGTTGTTCAAGCAGACAGAACTGAATAATTATATATATGGTTTTAAAAGCATAACCAACAAGGTTAGACACATACAATATTTCATGCAGCAATTAAAGACTGCACATTTTTCCAAATGCATGGGAACATTTTCAAAAATTGATCACTCAGAGGTCATAAATCTATCTCAATAGAAGCAAAGGACTACTGTCACATAACATATTTTTACTAAAATACAATTCAACTCAGAATAAAACTAAAACTAAAAGAATTCCATGTTTGGAAAGTTTTAATATGTCTAAATAACTCATGGGTCAAAGGAGAAATAAAAAACACGGTGTCAAAGATGGTGAAATGCTATGGTGCTAATAGGGAAATTTATAACCTTTAGTGCTTTCATTTAAAAGGAAAAATGTCTGAACATTTATTACCTACAAAAGAAAAATAATAGGAAAAGGGTCAAAATTTGGGCACTATGTATTCAACCTAAGGAAGAAAAACAAAAATAAAATTTCCAGCATGTTAATCCCAAAGGAAGTAGAATGAAAGTAATCATAAAAATAAAAGCCACCATTAATGAAATAGAAAGCAAACATAAAGGAGAAAATTAAAGCCAAAAATGGGTTCTTTGAAAATGATGAATGAAACAGACAAGCTTCTAAAGTAGTCAATCAGAAAGAGAGAATAAACAAGAAATAATGAGATGAAGAATGACTCAACTATAGGTATTTCAGAGATTCTATGCCCAATTTTAAACCAATTAATTTGAAATTTTGATGAATTGATTAGCTTAAAAATACAACTTACGATACTGAGTCGAGAAGAAATAGAAAATCTGAATATTCTCACAGTCACTAATGAAATGAAATCAATAGACAGGAATCTTCTTAAAAAAAAAAAAAACCTTCAATACATTTGACATTAAATGCAAATTCAAGGAACATTCATTCCAAGTTTACACAAGCTCTTCCAGAGAATGAAAGCTAATATAATCTTGACACCAAACCTAATGACAAGAAAAATAAAACAAGATTTTAGAAAGCCTAAACAAATCTTAGGAAACTTAATTGAGCAGTGTGTAAATAATAATTTAAAATAATAATATATCATGACCTTGATGGGCTTATCTCAGTAATACAAGGTTACTTTAACATTAGAAAATAATTCATTAAAATTACCTTAACAGTTTTTAAGGGAGACAAGGTTATCATCATCTTAATATATGGAGAAAAGGCAGAAAAAACAAAAACCCTTCTCTTTCTATGATAAAAAGTTTTACATATGTTTCACAATCTGATAAGGGACATTAAAAAATAACCCCCCCACCCCTGGCTAGTGTGGCTCAGTGGATTGGCACCAGACTGTGAACAAAAAGGTCACTGGTTTGATTCCCAAGTCAGGGCACATCACCAGGTTGTAAGCCAGGTCTCCAGCCAGGTCCTTAGCTGGAGGCAGGTGAAAGGCAATCATACATTAATGCTTCTGTCAGTTTCTTCCTCCCTCTCTGACCTTCTCTTTGAAAATAATGAATAAAATCTTAAAAAATAAATAAATAAAAACCTATAGCAAGTATTACTCTTAATAATTACATATTGGAAAAATTCTAATTATAATAAATAACAAAACATAGAGGACCTCTACTATATATTATACCACATTATATAGGGGAGTCCAATGGCTACAATGAGGCAAGTAAAAAAATGTGTATGTTTGGAAAGAAAAACACAAACTCATTATTTTTGGTGATAGCATTGTCAAGGAAAATTTAGAATAATCCACGGGCATGGACAACTGTGGGGATTGACTGGGGGTGGTGCTAGGCAGAGGAAGGTAAAGGGGAAAACATTGGAACAACTGTAATTGGATAATAATAACAATATAAATAATTAAATAATCTACAGAAATGATGGGCATTAGTAAGAATTTAGAAAGATTGCTAGGTACAAAATCAATATATGAAAGTTAATTGTATTTATGCATACAAGAAACAATCAGAATATAAAAATTTTAAATGTTAAAAGTTATAATAGTAAAATTAAAATAGTTCACATTAAATCTAATAAAATATGTATAAGCAATAAGTGAATAAAATGATAAAACTTTACTGAAAACTGTTAAAGACAGCCTACATAGTTTTTTGTTGTTGTTGTTGTTTTTTCAGATCAGTAAAGAAAGGTAAGGGGCTATTATTCAGTAAGTGGTAGAAAGCCAAATGATAAAAGATAAAATTGGATTCCCATTTCCCAGCCACAAAATAATCTCCACATGAAGTAAAGACTGAAATGTGCAACTTGAAACTAAATAATATTGAAAAAAATATAGAGGAAAATATCTCTTTGTAGGGAACAATTTCTTATACAAGACACACACTGTAAAAAGATTTACTAATTTGACCCTATTAAGACATCAAAAAGTGAAAATAAATTTGCTGCATATATAATAGACAAAAGAAATTATCCAGCATGCTTATCTCCTGCCTAAAATAATGGGCTGAAAACATAAACAAGAATTTCGTCCAAAAAGATTCAGGGCAAGTGACAAGATACTCAACCTTATTATTAATCAGGTAAATTGGAACTAATAACCAATATTACTTTATCTCTCATCCTTCAGAATCACAAAAATGTTAGAAGACAAACTTTAAGCATTATGAGGACAGTAATTTTCATTAATAGGGGTATACGTTTTATGAGGGGAACCTCCCAAAACAGAATTATCTGGATAACTAGCCCTTTGTAGTATAGGCTTCCTCCACTAGGTGAGTGTTCTAGAAACCCACCTGTATCAGTGTACCCCCTGACATTGTTGATATAGGCTGCGTTCAACTTTGGTGAATTTATAATTTTTTATTTTTTAAACTTAATTTTAATTTTTATATATATTTAAGATTTTATTTATTTATATTTATTTTTAGAGAGAGAGGGGAAGAGAGAGAGGCAGAGAGGGAGAGAGACATCAATGTATGGTTGCCTTTCATCTGCCTCCAGTTACAGACCTGGCTGGAGACCTGGCTTGCAACTTGGTTATGTGCCCTGGCTGGGGAATCAAACCAGCGACCTTTAGGTTCACAGGCAGGCGCCTATCCCCTGTGCTACCAGCCAGGCCCTGGTGAAGTTTTAAAAAGAATTTCAATGCATTTACCCATTTCAGGTTGGGTGATTTATGAGCATACCTAACCACACCTCACTGAAGTTTCAGTAGTTCTTGCCGAAAAAATGGCATGACCCTGTTCCACCATCCCTATTCACCCAATCACCTGCCAAGCAACAATTTTTTTTTGGTTTGTTCCTTCTGGAGAAAGTCCTCAAAAGCAAACACACTTTCTCTGTGAAAGAGGTAAAACAAAAAACAGCAGAAGCACTAAAAGGCATCAAAACCAATGAGTTCAAAAATTATTTTGAGCAGTGGAAAAAATATCTCAATAGGTGTATTCCATCAAATGGAGACTACTTTGAAGGTGACTGAAGTTTAAACATAAAAAATACATGATTTTTATAAGTAAATTACAGGGTAAGGTTTTGGGATTGTATCACCACCCCATATATGCAGTTTGGCCTTGCCTGGTAAAGCAACGTATGCATGCACTGTGGGCTGTAATTCTCCTCTGAGAAAACCCTGCACATATGCACCAGAAGACAGTCTAGTAGAAACGTTGATCAGACTAGCATAAATAAATAAATGGGTATAAAAATAAGGCTTAAACAAATACTGAAGGTAATAACAAATGGCCATCAACACATGAATAGATAAATGTTGGTATAGTCACAAGATGGACCATACCATTTTGTGGAGAAACTGAATAAAATATGTCTTCACACAATAGCACGCATAATCTTGAAAACATCATAATGAGTGTTTACAAGAAGCAAATCCACAAAGAAATCAATTCTGTATGATTGCATTTTTAAGTTCAAAACACAAGGCTAAACAAGGTATTGAAGAAGCATACATGCATAGATAGTAAAACAAAAAGAAACGCAAGTTAGTGGTTAAACAAAAAGATGTTGGTTAACTAGAGGGGGTAGAAAGAAGAGTGATAATTGGGTTGGGGAATATGTACGGTTATGACAAGTTCAATTTCTTAGAACAAGTAGTTAGCACACAGACATTTTAATTAGTTTTAAAGCCATACAGATTTGTATTCAATATTCTTTTTGTATGCGACTAAGTTCAGATTACAAATTTAAAGAAACAAGTCCAACCATGTTAGAAGCATAGATTTAAATGAAAAATGAATTAAACTTTTCAGTTAGACCGGAATTGTCATATTGGAATTTTAAAAAAGTCAGTTCTGTGCTACTTTCAAGATATATATATATATATATATATATATATATATATATATATATAACATAAAGATATGAAAACATTAAAAATAAAGAGATGAAAAGACAACAATGTGTAGTCTTTCCCTCTTGTGGGAAAGACTACACATTGTTGAATTCCTATTCTCTGCCAAGCTTGGTACTGATACTTTGCCTAATTTATTTTATTTAATTTTCAGAATCCTAAAAACATAAGTAATGCTTTCATGTTTTATGGATGAGGAAACTAAAATGAGAGGAGTTAAATAACTTACCAAGATTTACGAAACTATAATTGATACCAAAGAGAGGTGGTATTCAAACAAATTCTCTTTCCACAGTACTGTGTCACCTTCCTAAGACACAGGCTGCCCCATCACAGTGTACTTGGGGCAGGAGAGGGAAGGACAGAAGGCAGTGTTTGGAACAGGTTTTATTGTTGTTATTCTGGAAATGTTGGACTTTATGGTTGCCATAGCTATGGTAGCACACAGGCAATTTAGACCAACTACCAACAGAATTGCTGGGTTTAACACAATGAGTGAATAAACATGAAAATGTAAAATACTAAAGGGAGAGAAAGGATCCTCCTGCAGCCAAAGCAGAGTCCATGGACTGAGAGGAGGGGTACAGGAGATGAAGGTAATGGGAGTACTCCGGCTGTTTTTCTGTCTCAGGAATTGCACTCTTACAATTACTGAGACCATCAAAAGCTCTGTATGTGTGTGTGTGTCTGTAAATGTGTGTATTGAAATTCAATTAGAAAGTAAAGCTGATACATTTATTGAACATAGGAATATAGTAACACACTCTTAAGTTGGACTTCTGAGAATGTAGTATAGCATTTTTGGAGAAAAGTTTGGTAATAAATATAAAATTATAAAATGCACATATTTTGCTCCATGAATAATTCAACCAAGGATCTAACATAAGAAGTAAGGAAACAATATATGACTATCAGTATGTGTGTATGTGTGCATGTTACACACTACAATTTATGACTCCCCAAAGAAACATAGTTGCATATATTCTTTTGAATTTGTTTTTGGGGTTTCTTCAAATAAATATCCATAAGTAGAATTATGGGATCATAAGGCAGATTAATTTCTAATTTTTTAAAGGAAACTTCATACTGTTTTCCATAGTGGTTGCACCAATCTGCATTTTCACCAAAAGCACCTAAGGGTTCCCCTTTCTCTATTTCCTCACCAACACTTGTCATTTGTGGATTTACTGATGATAGTCATTCTGACAGGTACGAAGTGATATCTCATTGTGGTTTTAACTTGCACCTCTCTGACCATTAGTGAAGTTGAACATCTTTTTATATGACTATTGGCCATTTGTATGTCCTCTTTGGGTAAGTGTCTATTCAGCTCCTCTGCTCATTTATTGGGGGATTTTTGCTATTGAGTAGTATAAATTCTTTATAAATTTTGGATGTATCATTGGCATGATACATGACTGTTCTTCCAGTCAGTAAGTTGCCTATTCATTTTGTTGATGGTTTCCTCTGCTGTGCAAAAACTTTTTAGTTTGATGTAGTCCCATTTTTATTTTTTCCTTTTGCTTCCCTTGCCTGAGGAGATAATCAGAATATATGCATCCTTATATTCACGCAGTGTTGTTTAAATAGTCAAGATATGGAAGCAACCCAAGCGCCCATCAACAGATGAGTGGATTAAAAGCTGTAGTACTTTTACATAATGGAATACTATTAAGCCATAAAAAGAATCTTACTACTTACAACAGCATGAGTGGATCTAGAGGGTATTATGATCAATGAAGTAAGTCCATCAGAGAAAAACCAATACCATATAATTTTACTTAAATGTGGATCTAAAGAACAAAATTAACAAATAAAACTGAAACAGACTCATAGATACAGAAAGTGAACTAGTGGTTACCAGATGGGAGGGAGATTGGGAGACTGGGTGAAATAATTGAAGGGATTAATAAGTACAAATTGGAAGTTAGAAAATAATCATGGGGTGTAAAGTATATCATAGGGAACATAGTCAATAATATTGCAATAACTAGGTATAGTGCCATGTGGGTACAGGAAATATCAGAGAGGACACTTGGTAAAGTACATGCTGTACACCTGAAACCAATACAAAATAATATTGAAAAAATAAAGTTAAAATAACGTCTTTCCATGTAACCTGATTGAAAAAAGGAAACAACAATATGGTAACACTAAGGAGCAAATTTATTCTTATACCTAGCAAGATAGAATAAAATGTTTATATCTGATTCTGTTTCCACTACTTAGAGCAATCATCAAACCTCTAAACGTCAATATCCTTATCTATAAAATGGGAATATTTATAAGACCTACTTGATATGGGTGTTATGCATATAAAATGAAATTATCAGTATCAAGTACTTCTATGAAATAAAATGTTAGTAAGACAGCTTACTTCTGTTTTGTAGAAAACAAAATTAATAAAAATTCTGTGAACATATACACAAGTTGTTAACATTGAGGAGTGTATGTTACTTAAGTATATACATTTTTTCTGTATATGTACCTTCTCATTTTTCTTCAGCGGCTCAGACCTGCCAAATGAAATGTTTTCGTTAGGAACGGTGCAGTGCCCTGGCTGACACCAGAGGGCGCTGACGCTTGTAAATTTCTTCTGCCGTTAACGCTGAAAAGGGAAACCCACAGTGAGCTAGCTGTTCAGGGGCTGAAGGCAAAAGCCCCAGCCCACAGACAGAAAGAGTAGTAGTTTCCTTCCACAAACAAACAAACACCGGTACAGTAGTAGCTACGAGTGCCAGGATCCCATCCAAGACAATTTTTATCAGACTCTCTGGGGGTGGATCCAGACATTTGCTATATATATTTTCCCCGTATTGTTCTAATGTGGAACCAGCGTTGCGAATTCCGGATACAAAGGGTAACTGGAAGCGACTCAGGTGCCAGATTGGGAGCAAATATGCCCGTTGCTCTCATTTCCCCAAAGACCCGGTGCAGCTGCCGCGGTGGGCTCACTTCTGTCCTTACATCAGTGAGCCTCCTTTTGACCCCTCCTCAGTCTTCTCTAGGGAAGATCTACACTAACCGGTCTCCCTCACACCCGGAGCACAGAGTGAAGGGTTGGGGGCCAAACTCCCCAGAGAACACTGTCAAGCCTACTACCTTCAGGTGTTTCGCAAAATGAGATCATTATGAAATGCTCCATGTCCTGAGGCTTCCTTATTCCATACTGCACTTCCTGGCCCTGGAAGACAGTCCTGTTAATGATGAGGCATGCATCCTACCCACTGATTCCTGGGCACCCAGCCATCACCAAGCCCTACTTCTTCCTGGCAGAAAGCACTGCGTGGACCTTGGGGTAGGGGCACCCTCAAATCTGATTTATTGTGCTCCACAATTTGGGGAGGGCAGGCAGGCTGGCTTAGAGAGCTTGACTGCTCAGGAAGCAAGAAGGGGAGAGTAGTGAGATTGCAGATGGAGAGCGAGTGTCACTGGCCCGTGATTTGGTACCCTCTGCTGACAGGGGAGAGAAGACTGACTGGGCTTTGCATCCCTTCGTCCTCAAACACCTTCATGCTGCATTCTGGCTGGTTTGCTCTTGGCCTCTAGCTGAGGTTACACCTGTGTGTGAGTGATGAAGGGGGACAAACATCCTAAGGAATGCGACTTCTTCATCCTCCAAGGACTTGTGAATAGAATCGCATTGTCTCCTGGGTCTTCCAGAGAACTGCATGTGGAGTGTAAAACAATAAAATAAAATAAAATAAAATTAACATAACTGTTTAACAGGGATTCTCATAGCTACACTGTTTTTCACTCTATTTTCTTCTCTTCCCCTCAACATGCCTCAATTGCTACTGACTCAAAAAGTAAAAAGGGGCAGCAGAGCCCAATGGTAGTTAAAACACTCTCCCTAGTAAAGGTTAACTTCCCCAGGAATCCCTGCAGAATTTCACTGGGTTGGTTGTGCCATTGGAGAAAAGGGATCAATGGGTTTAGATGCTGCACTTTCCAGGACCACTTCCCGTAGGCCTGTTATGAAGACTTGTTGGACAAGCACATGTCGAACAGTGGGGAAAGTAAGCACTATCCACACCAAAATTGCCTCTTACAGAGTCGTTTCAGGTGGCTGTGGCTGCAGAGCATACCAGCCTGAACCTTAATCACTTAGAACAGCTGTTCATTATTTCTCACCATGCTGTCGGGTGGCATGCTGTTGGAGCAACTGAATCAGCTGGGTCTTTCTAACTAATTGATTTTTCACAGTGGGTTTCTTCCTGGCAGGGTGGTCTGAGGGCAGCACCCTGAATGACCTAGTAGATGGTCTCAGGGAGCACAGGGGGAACCCTAAAGGTCTCTTGTGACTTCAGCTCTGGAACCTGAATAGTCCTCCTCTGCCACGAGTGGAAAAATAAGACTCCATTTCTGGATGGAAGATGTGGCAAGACATTCTTGGCCACATTTAACACACCATCACATTTCTCCTCCTGGGCACTAATCGACATTTTGAGCTAATTAATTCTCTGTTGAGTGGGGCCAGAAGTGGGGAGAGAGCTGTCTTGTGCATTATAGGATTTTTAGCAGCATCCCTGGGCTCTACCTACCCACCAGATGCCAGTAGCACTCACACCCCAGTTGTGACAACCAAAAATATTCCTACACATTGCCAAATGTCCGTGAAGGGGGACAAAGTCACCATCAATAGAGAACCACTGATCTGCTATAAGTGTCCATTTATTTTAAGATGGGTTTTCTGTTACTTGGTAGCAGCATCTACTTTTTCAGAACAACACTGACTCAGATCTGCTTGTATCAATGAAAATCCAATCACCCTTTGGAATAACTCCTTTCGCTTGAACTGCAAGTTCACATGGTAGTTTGTGATTGCATTTAATGACCCTTCTGCTGAGCAACATGTAGCCATCATCCTACGTGACACTCATAAGCATTTGGAAACAATCAGCTTTGTTTCTCCTCATTTCCCATGGTTACATGTACTCACCTTTCGGGGTCTGTGGAGACAGGAAAAGCTCATGATGGCCACTTCAAAAGATAAGGGGGAAAAGGTTCAGTGTGTAAATGGGAATGGAAGAGGTATCCTGTATTCATTGAGATCTGAATTACTTCAATTTTGTTCACACACATAAAAGAAAATTTTACTCCCTGACACATTCCTAAGTCACACAGGTTGGGGACAATATTTGAGAAGCAGCATTCCTTATGGCTGCTTTTTAGTATCTTAACGGTCATTTCTTACCAAGCAATTATTAATTTTCAGGTTTTTCTTATACTTCATTCTTCCTTTCCCTTGAATATCAGAGCTACAATATCTCCAAATGCTAGATGCATTTCTGGCTTGAAAATGGCATATATGTTCATGCTTTAACAACCCAGGGTTTTCCACTCATCAGGGCTGTTTGCAATGATGATAATCTCAGCTGAGAGGTGTCACTGACACCATTATTTCTTGAAAGAGACAGAAGGACCTCCCATATTTATGTTCAGAAAGCATCTCATTTTGTCATCTTAGTTCTTTGATGTTGTCAGGAATCATTGAACTGTGAGAAGCTGACAGGAAATTCATATTTTACAGAAAATATATTTTCCTCAATAAACAAGGGACAGTGAAGACCACCACCGAGACTTGGCTAAAATAGCTGCCCTATAGCTAAGCCCTTTCACTGCTTATCTTATAGATGAAGGACTCCAACAATTATTTTTCTTTGAAAAAGGAATGGATTTAGGGGATGTGGGGCCAGATTGCATGCTAACAGTTACGGCATTGCTTTCACAGGTTTGATGACTGGCTGCCAGATTTTAATTGGAACCTATATATGAAAAAGAGAGACTCTTTTGACTGTCTATAAATAATCATAACACAGTGAAATGTAGCAGCTATAGAAATAGTTACAACAAATAAGGATTCCTTTGGAAAGCTACAAAGTCCTTTTCACTTCTTTCTCTCTTTTCTCTTTACCCCTTATCCGTTCTTATTGTTGGTTCATATCCCTACTTCCTTATACTCAGAATTTTCTCCTAAACTGGGTTTGCAATTCTATCTATGCAGTATTTGCTCAATTCTGCTTTTCTTTAATACTGGACATGGCCCAATTTGCTTTAGTTTTCTAAAGTTCTGGTGTACATGATTTAGAACTTCATTTTCAGGAATATGTTGGTTTAAGTCCTTACATTCTATGATAAAAGAGCACCCTAGCTATTGACATCACCAAATAGGCATTCTTTCCCTTCTCATGGATTGTGTACCCTGTATTCATATGTTGTTTATCCCTCTGTAAGTCCTTGAGATCAGGAGTCACATTAGATCTGGGGGTTAAGGCTGGCTCCTTAAAAGCTGCATATGGCCCAGAAATTAATCCAGGACTCTATGGCCAACTAATATTTGACAAAGGGGGAAGGAACATAAAATGGAGTAAACCATTCAACAAATGGTGTTGGGAGAACTGGACAGCAACATGCAAAAAGATAAAACTAGACCACCAATTTACACCATACACCAGAATAAACTCAAGATGGATAAAGGATTTAAACATAAGCAGTGCCACCATAAAGGTCCTGGAAAAAAATATAGGCAGTAAAATTTTGGATATCCTACACAGAAATATGTTTACTGATACTTCACCAAGGGCAAAGGAAATCAAAGAACAAGTCAACAAATGGGACTATATCAAATTGAAAAGTTTCTGTTCAGCTCAAGAAAATATCAGCAAAATTCAAAGGGAACCAACTGTATAGGAAAACATAATTGCCAATGAGACCTCAGACAAGGGTTTGATCTTCAAAATATATAAAGAACTAATGCGACTCAACACCAGGGAGACAGACAGCCCAATTAAAAAATGGGCAAAGGACCTGAACAGACAATTCACTGAAGAAGATGTACAAAGGGCCCAGAGGCATATGAAAGGATGCTCAACATCACTAGTCATCAGAGAGATGCAAATTAAAACCGCAATAAGATACCACCTCACACCTGTCAGAATGGCAATCATCAACAAATCAGCAAACAACAAGTGTTTGTTTGCGAGGATGTGGGGCCAAGGGAACCCTTGTGCACTGTTGATGAGAATGTAGGCTGGTGCAGCCACTGTGGAAAACAGTATGGGGTTTCCTTAAAAAACTAAAAATGGAACTGCCTTTTGATCCAGCAATTCCACCACTTGGACTATACCCAAAGAATCCTGAAACACCAATTCATAAGAGCCTATGTACACCTATGTTCATAGCAACACTATTTACAATAGCCAAGTGCTGGAAACAGCCTAAGTGCCCATCAGTGGATGATTGGATCCAAAAACTTTGGTACATTTACACAATGGAATACTGTACAGCAGAAAGAAAGAAGGAACTTGTACCCTTTGCAACAACATGGATGGAACTGGAGAGTATTATGCTTAGTGAAATAAGCCAGTCAGTCAGTGAAGGACAAATACCATATGATCTCACCCATTACAGGACAATAATGAACAAAACTAACAACAAGCAAAACAGAACCAAATATATGAATACAGTGAATAGGCCTTCAGTGGTCAGGGGGAAGGGGGTTGGGGGGAGGGGGAAAGCAGAGGCAAGGAAGGGGAGCAGTTTAGACAAGAACCTAGTATAAAGGAACCACAGACATGGACAACAGGTGGGATTGACTTTGGGGGGAATGGGTGGTTGGGGAGGGGGACAGAGGGGAGCAAAAAGGGGATGGATATAATACAACAACAATAAAATTTTTAAAAAGTTAAAAAAAAATCATGTCCTCAGGTGAAGATTGCTTAAATAAATAAATAACTCAAATCAATTTGAATAATAGCTGAGGAAAAAACATGCCAGTGTTCTTCCTTTTTCACACACAAAAAAAACAATAAAACATGCATAAGAAAAAAAAAGTTGCATATGTCTTATAATATTTGGAGATGACCTAGTGCTAATGAGAATGTGTGGGTTGAAAATAATTTAACATTTAGATAACTAGGCAGAACTGGGGCCCTAAGCAAAGCCTGGACTTCAGTTTTTAGTTCCTTGCTTTTAGGATGGTTCTAGAGTCTGATGTTTGGCCAAGTGAGTCTATTTTACCAAAATCTGCACATTAGGGGGCTCAGACAATCAGCCCCTAACACTCAGCTGGGACAGTAGTTATATTAGAAAGTCATGAAAGATCTGTAGGTGAATCCTTGTCTCTGTTTTCAAGGGGTCACCAAGGCCAGAGCTTCCTGACTATACAACTCTCTCATCCCTATAGCATAGCAAAAACAGAGAAAGCACTTAGATGGACACGGAGACAGAGAGAGGCACACTTCCTGGGTAATACACAACTGGCAGCAGGCGTTCTGCCATCTGTTTACTGGAATAAGCAGTTTCCTTGTAAAGCAAAACTTCCCAGCAGTGAGCAGGCATGGGGATAAACATTCTGTGCTTGAAGTAATGGTATGCCCAACAGTGCTTTTCCAGTTTGTAGTGGAGACACTAACAAATGGCACCAGAAACAATGAGAGCTGGAAGCTATACCTGGATGATGAAGCTATACCAGAGAGAATCCATTTACTTAGCCACAAACATTCCAAGAGTCCTCTATTTTTTTTTTTTTTTTTTTTTTTTTTTAGGTTGTGTTTATACTGGAACTTGAGCACATTACCACTTTTACATGTGTATATGTAAATACGAAAATATGTAATTATACCTATGTAAATTGGAAAATTCTATCTAATTTTCCACACATTTCAAGATTTATCTCTTTTTATTAAGTTGTGTTTATATTGGAACTTTATCACATAATACTTTAACATGTGTATACATAACTATACTTGCAGAATTTAATTCTTATTCAATTGAATGAGCTCAGTTATTTCCTAACTTTTAATTGTCTTTGTGAAGCCTTGGGTTAATGAGTCCCTGAAGGTGTTATTATAAATTATAACACAGACAGGGAAGATGTTGACATCTGGAGTAAAAAAGCTGGTTAAGAATAGACTTTATTGAAGGCTGAGGAACATGAACTTTTTTCACTGAGTGTTTTGGGCTTATTTGAGTTTTCTCAAAATTTATAATTGAAGCCCTAACCTCCACCACCTCAGAATGTGACTGTATTTGGAGATTGGACCTTCAAAATGGTGATTAAATTAAAATGACACCATTGGGTGGGCCATAAACTGATCTGACTAATCTTATGAGCAGAGGGAATTTGGCATAGAGAGACTTAAATGGCACAAGGACAAGACAGCCATCTGTAAGCCAAAGAGATGCCTCAGAGGAAACCAAACCTGCCAACACCTTGATCTTGGACCTCCAACCTCCAGAACTACAAGAAAAAAAATATGCTGTTGTATAAGCCCTAGCAAACTCATATACTGGGCATGGTCTATGTATATTTGCACACTCAAGATGATCAATATCAGTGAGAAGAAAACTATGCATAGGGGTTGTGATAAAGCTATGGTTCTTAACCTTGAATCAAGAAGGCAAGTATGACCTAACCAATCATGAAATCCTTTTAGCCTGCTGGCCATTGAAAATTCTCTGGGTTTCCCTTGAGTCACTGATGGGAATAATAAGGGGCCTTGGAATTCAGGTGATTCTGATGAGAATCAGTCTTGCTCTCCCCAACTTTTTTCCCCCTACCTCTTCCTCCCCCTGAGAAGGTATACATGTTTGGTTTTGGTTTTGCCCACTTAGAGTGACCAATTTCCTCATACATGCACATTCTCTTGTTTGAGCCTTCTTAGAACCAAAGGGAAATGTATTTAAAAGATGGCTGACCAGACTTAATAGTAGAATCTGCATAGAGTTTCTCAAACATGAGCAGGTGTCAGAAACAGAGGTTGCTGAACCCCCACCTATAGAGTTTCTGATTCAGTGCATATAGGATGGGGGCTGAGAATTTGCATTTCAAAAAAATTTCCAAGTTATGTTGATACTTCTGGTTCAGGGCCTGCATTTTGAGAGCTGTTAATCTATGACACTAGAACAAAAGGAAACATCATTAGTTCTCATTCTCTGGCTCCAGCCTTAGCTACCTTTACTTATCACAGCAAAGAGAATAGACATTTTATTGTTTAATGTGTCTGTATTTTAACTTAGGATTCTGTTAAGGTAGGCTATATTTTAAAATATATCAGAAAAGGGTGCTTTGTTGTGATTAAGTTTTCCTCAAATAAAGTTGCTGAGAAGGCTGGCCCTCTATCAATATGAAGATACTAAAATTTCACTCAGCAAGAGCTTCTTTTTGAGATAAATGCTCAGTAAATATGCCATTTTATTTTTCTTCTTTTCTTTGTATATAGGCATAAACTTAAGGGAAGGAAAATATGTACCTATAAGCTAATGATGATAATTATATTTCTATAGGTTATTTACCCCACAAAATAAAAATATTTAACTTATATTTAGTTACTGAGACAAAGAAATAGCTAGTAGGGTCGAACCATATTATAGTAAAATTAAAGGGACTGTTCAAATTATTTTGCTCTGTAAGAGTTATATAACAGTTACTAACTCAATAACCATTGATTCTGACTTGGAAGGAATTTTTGTGAAAATACTTAATATAATTTAAAAACCTTGATTATAGGAATGAGTGATATCAATTTGTCAGTAATTCTTGTTAACTAGGAGTTGAGTCTACATATTGTCTTCACCACTTATTTGCCCTCTTGACATTGAAATGCTGATGGCAGTGTGGGGTCAATGGGGAAGGCCACTGACCTCTGCAGTCAGGAATTTCTGAACCTCCCTGTGTTAGCTGAAGGTCTTTTGCACAATAGCCAACTCTAGCTAACAAGCAAAAACAAAAACAAAATAGAAAATGAGGGGAATGGAAACTGGAATACTCTTGTTATAGCTAACCAAAAAACAAACAAACAAACAAAAAAACAGGCTTAGCATAGCAAGAGTCAGGAGGACCCCAGGAACTTCAGTAACAAGACTTTAGGCATCTTCTGTTTGCAGTACTGCTGATAACATCAAGTGATCCAACCTCAAGGGCTCCCCATCTCTGATTTTCCTCCTTCCACATTTTGAATTCATGGCAGAGAATCTGATTGGCCAACATCAGGGCCAGCATCTACCCCTGGATCAATCATCTATGGCTAGGAAACCAACGTCCTATCCAATAAGAGTGGGCATGAGGGCACTATTAGGGGCAAACCTATGGCAGGAGGAATTGTAAGTCAGGCAGCTTATCCCAACTATTTTTTATGTTCCTTTTTCATTTTAATTCCCAAGACTCCCCATGTAATCTTTGATGGATTACTCATTCCTTTCTACTTTTACCACCCTTTTTAAGATTCATTTCTGAGTCAGCATCCCATGTTCTAGGTTTACAGCCTTTGTTTTCCCTTATTCAATCCTAACTGCCATTCCTAATGCTCAGTACTTATAAGATGGCATCTCAATTAATTCATACTGAGAAGTGAATAACTGATAATCCTCTGCTTAATATATTTTTATGTTTAAGTTGTGGTAAAGTATGCATGAATAAATTTACCATGTTAACCATTTTTAGGTATCCAGTTCTGTGGCATTTCTTTATATTATAAAATTTATATTTATATCACATTTCTTTATATTATAGCATTTTATGGTGGTATATGTTTTTTCATTTATTTTATTTTATTTTATTGTTCAGTCACAGCTGTCCCAATTATCCCCCCATTGCTCTCCTCTACCCTGCCCACCCCCCATTCCCACTGTCAATTCCCACCCTGTTGGTCATGTCCCATGGGTGTCTCAAACTTGTTTCTTGACTAGAGCTTTCCCCTCTCCCCTCTGGTCACTGTCAGTTTGTTCCTTATTTCCATGTCACTGGTTCTATTTTGCTTGTTTGTTTTGTACATTATGTTCCACTTATAGGTGAGATCATATGGTAGTTGTCTTTCACCACCTGACTTATTTCACTTAGCATAATACTCTGCAATTTCATTCATGCTGTTGCAAAGGAGATAAGAGTTCCTTCTTTCTTTTTGTTGCATAGTATTCCGTTGTGTAAATGAACCATAGTTTTTTGATCCACTCCTTTTCTAATGGGCCCTTAGGCTATTTCCAGCACTTGACTATTGTAAATAATGCAGCTATGAACACTGATTGGGATGCATAGGTTCTTCTGAATTAGTGTTTTAGAATTCTTTGAATATAATCCCAGCAGTGGAATCACTAGATCAAGAGACAGCTCCATTTTATATATTTAAGGAAATTCCATACTGTTTTCCACAGTGGTTGCATAAGTCTAATAAGTGATTTGGCAAAATAGCAGGATACAAAGTCAATATTCAGAAACCAAAGGCATCTGTTCACAAATAATGAAATATCAGAAACAGAAACTAGGGGGAAAAACCCTATTTACTATAGCAACAAGAAAAATAAAATATCTAGGAATCAACTTAACTAAGGAAGTAAAAGAACTCAGAAAACTACAGAACACTGAAGAAAGAAATTAATGAAGACACAAATAAATGGAAGCATATACTGTGTTCATGGATTAGAAGAATGAACATTGTTAAAATGTCCATACTCCAGGATGCAAGCCAAGCCTCCAGCCTGGTCTGTAGCTGGATTCAGGTGAAAGGCAACCGTACATTGATGTCTCTCTCCCTCTCTGCCTCTGTCTCTTCCCCTCTCTTTAAAAATAATTGGGAAAAAATGTCCATACTACCCAAAGCAACCTATACATTTCAATTCAATCCCAATGAAAATACCAATAACATGTTTCACAGATATAGAACAAATATGGGACCATGAATGATGCTGAATAACCTCAACAATCTTGAGAAAGAAGAACAAAGTGGGAGGGATCACAATACTTGGTATCAAGCTATATTGCAAGTTTATTATAATCAAAACAGCCTCTTACTAGCATAAAAACAGACATCTTGATCAATGAGACAGAATAGAAGTAAACCCAAGTCTTTATGGTCAATTAATATTTGACAAAGGGGGCAGGAGCATAAAATGGAGTAAAAATAACCTCTTTAATAAATAGTATTAGGAGATCTGGAAAGGTACATGCAAAAAAAAAAAAAAAGAAGAAGAAGAAGAAGAAGAAGAAAAAGAAAGAAGAAAAGAAAGAAAGAAAGAAAGAAAGAAAGAAAGAAAGAAAGAAAGAAAGAAAATAAAAAGAAAATGAAAAAGACACCAGGCATTCACATTGTTGTGCAACCACAACCACCATGCATCTTCAGAATATTTTTATATTCCTCAATTGAAAATCTCTTACCCATTAAACAATCACTTCCCATTCCCCCATCTCCTCAGGCCCTGGTAACCTCTGCTCTACTTTCTGTCTGTATAAATTTGACTACTATAGTTACCTCATATAAGTGGAATTACATAGTGTTATCAATTTGTGACTGGTTTATTTTACTTAGCACAATGTCTTCAAGATCCATCCATGTTTAACATGGGTCAGAATTTTCTTTCTTTTTAAGGCTGAATAATATGTATGTATATCCTTCATTTTGTTTATTCATTCATGTGTTGATGGAAACTTGGGTTGCTTCCACCTTTTGGCTATTGTGAATAGTTCTGCTATAAGTGAGGTATATGGTTAGTATATTTTAAGTTTGTTATATTAGTAAGTTGAAAAATAATATCTAGTCATTTAATTTCAGGAAAAAATGAGGGAATAGGGATATGAGAGAATTAAATGTTTCTTTGCTGCCAAATATTACCACCCACTATCTATTTTATCTTTTTGGATTGTGTATTTTACATATATTTGTTTCTATACTTTTCAACTGGAAGAAAGCAAGATCATACAAGTTAATACAGCTTTACTGTAGTTAAATTTATCTTGGATCACTACAATTATGGCACAAATAGAGAAAAGATTCAAACAGCTCAAGATACCTAGAAATAATTTCATCTAATAATTTATAATCTTCATCTGAGAATAATCACACTTTTCTTACTGTGTAATTATTACTTAACTTTTCTTTCCTTACATGTTAACCAAATGTTTTGTTAATTTTCTTAAGAATTAAAATAATTTTTAAAAGAAATTTTAGACTGTTCATTGATTCATTTTATGTATTATGATCAATGGCAAAAGGAGACGGCTCTTGGCAATGTTCTAATTGCTGTTGAAAAATTTTGGATATTTCTTTAAATGGAAAGGGTAACAAAACTACATATGTTCTGAGACAAAAGAGGTCAACTTGGTATAACTTTTAAAATTCAGTTTTTAGTTGGTCTGAAGTAAGGATTATCTTCATGGTCATAAATTAATACTATGTCACTTCAGTAAAACTGGAATTATATTTCTAGAATTCTCTCCTGTGTATGGGTACAAGTTAGAGTAGTCTAAAGACCAATGTGTAGAAGGTAAAAGTGAAGCACCTGCCATAATCTTAAAAGATCATTAAAGATATGGCCCGACTAGCATTACGAGCAGGATCCAGTTTGTTATAGATTTCCTCCACTTCAGGTCCAGCCTTTCTTTCCAACTATTGATCCCATTGTCCAACAGTGGCTCCAGGTGGTTGGGTACAGACCCACAGAGGCACAACTTCCTTCCTTCTCAGCCCCATTGTGGCATCTGGATATGCCTGGTTCCTCAGATTGACTGGTTGGTGCCTTTTCTGATCTAACTTCCTTCCCAACTGCTCTTCTATGAACTAGTCCCATGATATAAGATCTAAATTCTACATAACTAGTAAGATCTAAATTCTACATAACTAGTCCCATGATATAAGATCTAAATTCTACATAAATGTCTTATTTTGTAACTTAGAGTAGTTCTGCTTTTCTGATGGAACACTGAATGATGATTATTGTCACTGGAAATGGTTTTATGAGAAATGGGAATCTGGAACAGATTCTTTGACTTGATGAGATTAAACAGAATTAATGACATGTTTCTAGAAGTAAAGGGGGCATTGGCAGTCCATAGCTTTCAGTGTCAAAATAGTTACTTAAATTATTGCTTGTAACCACCTGTAATCAATTGACACTAACAGACAAGGCTTTGAGTGACCAAATAACAAGTATCATAAAACATTTCAGTAAAAATAAATAGTGTAACAATGCTTGTTGACTACTTTTAAGCGTGCTAGAGAGTTTAAAGAAAGAAAATTGAGCTTGGGACTTAGCTTTCAGCTCTTTAAAGAGCTATGATAGGAAAGTTCTGAAAGAAACACTTATTTCCTTTAATTGAAGAATTGGGATTTTAAAAAACCAAACTCAAAGTCTAATCTTGCAGGAGGTTAAATTACAATACAGATTTAATGTAAAATATTGCAAGGACTCCTATAAACATAAAGCCTACCAAGACTAAATTATGAAGAAATAGAAAATCTAAATGGACCAATAACTAGTAAAAGCATTGAATCAGTCCTGACTTGACTAGTGTGGCTCAGTGGATTGAGTACCAGCCTTCAAACCAAAGGTTTTCTGGTTCAATTGCCAGTGAGGGCACATGCCTGGGTTGAGGGCCAGGTCCCCAGTTAGGACCCCGCAAGAGGCAACCACACACTGATGTTTCTATCCCTCTCTTTATCCCTCCCTGGCCCTCTCTCTAAAATTAAGTAAATAAAATCTTCAAAAAATAAAATAAGGTATTGAATCAATTACAGTAAAAAATCTCCCAAGAAAGAGAAGTCCTGGACCTGATGGATTCACTGGTTAATTTTAACAAACATTTAAAAAAGAAACAATGCCATTTCTTCCCAAACTTTTCCAAAAATGGAAAAATAAAGAAAGAGAATTCACTTCCTAACTCATCTGGGAGTCAAGCATTACTGTGATACCAAAGCAGACAAAGACACTAAGAAAACTACTGACCAACATTCCTTATGAACATTGATGCAAAAATCCCCAACAAAATATCAGTGAAAATAATTAGTAGCATATTAAAAGGATTATAAACCATGACTAAATGGGATTTATTCAGAAATGAAAGAACGGTTCAACATCGGGAAATCAATTAATGTAATTTACCACATCAACAGAGCAAAGGAGAAAACCATATGATAACCTCAATTGATGTAGAAAAAGCATTTGACAAAACCTGGTATCCTTTCATGAGAAAAACACTTAACAAATTGTGAATAGAAAGAAAATTCCTCAACATAATGAAAACAGTATGTGAAAAACCCATGGTGAACCTCATACTCAATGGAGAAAGACTGAAAAGAGTTTCCTTTAAGATCAGAAACAAGGTAAGGCAACATAGCACTGGAAGTTCTACTCAGAGAAATTAGGCAAGAAAACAAAATAAAAGTCATTCCACTACTTGGATTATACCCAAAGAATCCTGAAACACCAGGCGTTCATAAGAAGCTATGTACCCCAATGTTCATAGCAGCACTATTTACAATAGCCAAGTGCTGGAAACAGCCTAAGTGCCCATCAGTGGATGATTGGATCAAAAAACTTTGGTACATTTACACAATGGAATACTACACAGCAGAAAGAAAGAAGGAACTCCTAACCTTTGCAAGAACATGAATGTAACTAAAAAATATCATGCTTTTAGAAATAAACCAGTCAGTGAAGGACAAATATCATATGATCTCACCCATTACAGGGCAATAATTAACAAAACAAACAACAAGCAAAACAGAATCAGATATATGAATACAGGGAATAGGCCTTCAGTGGTCAGGGAGAAGGGGATTGGGGGGAGGAAGAGTCAAGGAAGGGGAGCAGCTTAGACAAGAATCTAGTATAAAGGAACCATGGACATGAACAACAGGTGGGATTGACTTTGGGGGGAATGGGTGGGTGGGGAAGATGACAGAGGGGGGCAAAAAGGGGGTGGATTTAATACAACAGCAATAAAATTAAATAAAAAAAAAAGTCATTCAAACTGAAAAAGGGGTAGTAAAATGATTTCTGTTTGCAAATTATATGATCTTACATATTGAAAATCCTAACAACTCTATAAAAATTATTTGAATAAATTAATTTAGCAAAGGAGCAAAATACAAAGTAAATACACAAATATCACTTGTATTTCTGTACACAAAAATGAATAACCTAAAAATGAAATTACAAAAATAAGTTCATTTATCATATTGGAAAAAACAGAATATAGGCCCTGGCTGGTAGCACAGTGGGTAAGGCGGGGGCCTGTGAACCCAAAGGTTGCAGATTTGATTCCTCAGCCAGGGCACACACATAACAAGGTTGCAAACCAGGTCTCCAGTTAGATGTGTGGCTGCAGTCAGGTGAAAGGCAACCATACATTGATGTCTCTCTCCCTCTCTGCCTCTCTCCCTTTCCTTCTTTCTAGAAATAATGAAATAAAATCTTTTTAAAAAATTATTAAAAAACAGAATATAGTACTTAGGAGTTAACAGAAGAGGTAAGAACTTATAAAATGAAAACTATACAACTTTGCTGAAAGGCAGTGATATAGCCACACTTGAAGGTGCCCTAGAAGAAGACTGCTGAAAGGAAGTCCTCTTTGGGCAGAGTTTTAAGCTGTACAGGGAGATGTTTATTTCACCTTAAAGGAGAAATGTCCAGAAGTATGGCTCTGCATTTATTCAGAGCATGATGGTCAGGACTTAGAAAGAACACAATTGGAGAACTGGTGACAAGGAGGTCTTAGGAAAGAGGTTTTATGGGTAGCCCTATTTGAATTAACACAGAAGGTAAGAATATTTGGGTCCCATATCAATGCTCACCAAAGAACAGACTCAGGTGATGAAGATTTTGAAAATAAGGTAGACAAGATGATTCATTTAAAAATGTTAGTTATCCTTTCTCTTCTGCCATTCCTACTGTTATTCAATTGGCTCCTGAACAAAGTGATTGCAACAGCAGAGGCAACAATAAGTCCCCCAAATGGTGAAAAATTGGTTAAATTGAGCCACATTTACATTGGATGTGGATTTGACTTTTCTGTTGGAACTGCTTCTGCCAAACCATCTGTGAGCCTTCAGAATGAATTTTTTACCATTATGGTATTCTATAGTTTTGATTTTGACAATATAACTAAGCTTGCAGCAAATGGAATGTAACAATAGGCTCATGCACCCCAAATTCACCAATTTTAGTCCTCTAAACAGCTGGCCTAATAGAACAGTGACATAAATGGTCTTCTGAAGACTAAGCCACAGTACTGCTGTGTAGCAGCACTTTGCAGAGCTGGGGCAGTGTTCTACAGAATGTGGTATATTTCAAGTCAGCAAACAATATGAGTTGTTGTTTCTCCCATAAGCGTAATTCATGTGCCCAATAATCAATGAATGGAAAGGGGAGTAGTTTCCCTCACTGTTACCCCTGATAACTTGCTAGTGAAATTTTTGCTTTCAGTATGCTGCAAATTTGGGCTCTTCAGGTGTAAAGATATTATTCTCCCAAGGAAAAGAATGCTTCCACCAAGGGACACAGTGTTCCATCAAGCTGGAAGTTGAAATTGCCATGAGGCCTCTTTCGGCTATTTGTGCCAATGCCAGTGAACCTACAGACAAAGAGAACAGTTAACTCACTGATATGATTAATCCTGACTGTCAGGGGAAAATGGGTTTGCTACTACACAATGGGAAAAAGAGGTTGTCTGGAATACAGGTGCCTAATGTCTCATAGTGCCATTGGGATTCCTATATCCTCTAATAAAATATTATATCCATACCCTGGATGGTGGCACAGTGGATAAGGTGCCGGCCTGCAAATCCAAAGGTTGCTGGTTGGTTTCCCCAGCCAGGGTACATAACCAGGTTGTAAGCCAGGTTTCCAGTCAGGTTCATGACTGGAGGCAGGTGAAAGGCAACCATACATTGATGTCTTTCTTCCTCTCTGCCTCTCTTCCTTCCCCTCTCTCTCTCAGAAAAGAATAATAAATAAAATCTTAAAAAAACCAAAAACAAATAAACAAAAAAACAAAACAAAACAAAACAAAACTTACATCCACCTGATAGCCTGGAATCCTCCTGGAATAGACCTTTCAAAATGAAGGTTTGGGGCACCACCAGGAAGAAAATCATGACCAGCCTACTTGTTGGCTGCAGGTGAAGGGAATATGAAAACTCTTTTTTCTTTATTCACCACTCAGGCTCTTCTTTTTGTCTAAATTAGGATACACTCATAGTGATTAACCTCATTATACCTCAACGTTTAAGCTATAGGATGGCAGACAGTTGAGTATGACTTAGATACAGGAGAAATGACCATCATTGAAAGGTGAACACACTGAATTTACATTCTCTTTTGGAGATAGAGTGTTAGTGTGTTTTCCCTTGTGTGAGAGATAGTCATATCACATTAGGTAGAAGCTTGATTTTCTTATGTCTTTATTTGGAAGTTCAATATGGTTAAAGGAGTGTATATGGACGCCAACTTGACAACAGATGGACTCTAGTGTTTTTTTTAACTATGTTAACTTAGGCTGGTTCTATTTTCTCAGAATATCATGCCCTATATGATTCTGAGTTAAAGTTGGCCAAAAGTCCAATTCAAAAAAGGAGGAAGCAAAGCAGCTTGGAAGGTGAAGTGACATTGTAGCAGGCGTAGAGGTGCCAGGGGTACAGCTTGCTCTCCTCCACCTCACATCTGGCTCTCTTTTCTGACTGATGACCATTCGGAAAAGCAGCAGCCCTAGGCCCACCCACAGAACAAGTGGGTAGAGCCACCAATGTGGTATACACAGAGGTGGGAGTCTTCACCTCGTAGTCCCACTTCCATGCCTGGATAGGCTTGGGTTCTTGGGCTGGTAGTCCTTCTCTGATTCTCCAGATTTCTTTCTCGATCTTCATTTCCCCAAACTCCACCTACAACCGAGCAAGGTCCCATTTCTGTACTAAATCCCATTTCATGTAACCATAGTGCTTCTCCTTTCTGATTGGGCCCTGACTAATTTAAATGCTATATCAAACAAAATAAAGACATTTTGAGTAGTGAGTAAATGAAGAAAGAATACCTTCTTCAGAGAACTTAGATAAATGCTGATGATTATAGTGCCACTATTGACTAGTAATAATAATAGTAGTAGTAGTAGTAGTAGTAGTAGTAGTAGTAGTAATAATAATTGTTATTGTTATAGCTGGCATTTATTGAGCACCTACTACATGCCAGGCACAGGGCTTTATATATCTCATATCATTTTATTCCTCACAAAAACCTTCTGAGGTAGCTATTTTGCAATTGAAAATATGTTTAGGGTTAGCTCAGAGCTGAAAATTTGTGTTCTTTTTAAAAAATATTTTTATTTATTTGTTTTTAGAGAGAGGAGAAAGGAGGGAGAAAGAGAGGGAATGAGATGCTGAAACAACATTGTGCAAGAGAAACATTGATTGGCTGTCTCTTGCATGCCCCCAACTGGGGACCTGGACCGCAACCCAGGCAGGCATGTACCCTGGCTGGGAATTGAACAGGTGACCTTTCTGTCCTCTTGCTGGTGTTCAATCCATTGAACCACACTAGTCAAAGCTGAAAATTTGTGTTCTTAACCATGACAGTACATATGTAAAATGCCTCCATGTGTCACATATTAATATTTATTTATTTATTAGTGTCCAATACTAGTGTATATTTCAAGGTCAAGAAGTACATCCTTTTAATATCTTTATTGTTATACACAAGGTCTGGAATTAGGTTTATGATAAATGCTGAATAAATGGAAAAATGAAAGGAACAATGCTAGGACATGTGGCTGGTGTTAGCACTTCTGGTTGAGATATTGGTAATGACTTTTGCAATGGACATTGGTTCACATTTCCAGGATGTGGGCCTAGCTATGTAAAAGAATTCAGAAACAATGCAGAGTGACTTTATGCTATTGATGGGAATTTGGTGGTAGAAAGTAAGGTTTCTTATCTAGATTCATTCACATTCTGATTTGGAGTGGGAAGAGGGGCAGCCTGAGAGGGCATTCATCTCATAGAAAAAGCATCTCATAGAAAAATAAATGCCTGGAAACATGGCATTTATTTTTTACTTTAAGGAGTACATACATCTATTCAACAGCAGGGGGGGCAAGAAGCTGGGAAATTAATATTTTAGAACAAAAAAATGATGTTATCTGAATCATCAGGAATAAAAGCATGAGAAAGTGATTTTACACAAAGCAGTCTGAAAATGGAGCGGTATATATTTTAAATATTCACTTTTCTATTTGAAATAATTTTGAAACTGTTCATACACTAGAGCTATAGCATTCCAGCACACAGTGCAGGGGAGATTCGGTAACGATCAATGATGGCAGGCGTTCAATAAGGATAAAACATGATGGATTTTTTAACCTAAATTAACTGATTCCTCCTTTGACAGTGGTAATATTCCCACCATGTTTATGTTAATTAAACCCAAGTTTGAACTCTTTATTGTGGTCTAAGGAAAACCAAACTTAAAGTGAAAATGAATGATACTATTCAAATAAAATTTCCTGATCATAATATAATGTAATAGGATAAAATATGCAATATTTACTGCTATGTGTTTGCTTGTTTATGAATTTCAAGACAGAATATAAGAAAATAGGTTAGTTCTATGAAGACTAGAGAAAATCGAGTTCACTTGAAGTGTATGACAGACAGTTCTACAAATGAATGTTGATCGTGTTACACTTTAAGGAGAGTTCTTTGAATAATCTCCACAGCAAATATTTTCTTAAAATACTCTCAGCTGGCATATGAACAAGCATAAGTTCTTTCAAAATTATTCTGACCACCTCTGAATTCTTAAATTAGAGTTGAGGGGAAAAAAAAAGTCTGTATAGTCAAACAGAGGAACTTAGTTGCATAATAAATTATTTCTATTTTATTTTGATTTAATTATGTAAATTTGGTCTGGAATAAATTTCAGTGTCTGTAAAGTTGACTTTTGTTTGGTTCATTTCACTTTCAAGGGTTTGTTTTTTCTAGTCTCACTACGCCTGCTTGGCAAAGCCCAGAGCTCTAAAACATTCAGGTCTTCACTTACGCTCCTAATATTGGCTATAGTAGGCATAATGAAAATATAAACTATTTGATACAAAAACAATAATGATATAAAAACTAACCATGGAAGTCTTCATTTGTTTTGTCAATATAAACATGAGCAAGTTTATTCCTAAGCCTAGTCTAGGAGAAAATTCTATGATACTGAAATTAAGTTTTGGTATCTGTTGATTCTCTTAAGGTTGCAGTCTGTGCCATAAGGATTATAATCTACATTGAAGCAAGAGCTTCCTTACTATGCTAAACTTTCTTAATGGGCCATTTTTGTTCACAACCCTCAGACTAAGGCAGTAACTATAAAAATGACCTTGACTTATGTTTCAGTGGGTTCCTTTATGCACCTGTGTGCACACCACTAACCATACCTCTGAGATCACCTGTCAATAACTTTTCAGCTCAAAGTCCCAGATCTCCTTCCACCTAATATTTCTATCATCAATCCTAATTTTCACTTCAACAACCTGATTGCCAGGTTTATAATTCCAGGCTAAGATAAGGAAATCAATCCCAGGCACTTACATCAGTTTTAGTATATTATGGTAAAAATGTTCCAGATTTCAAGAGGCCCTCCAGCTCATCTCAACAATCTCTTCTTCTGCCTTTAAGATTGTATGGAGTGCTTATAAATCAAAAGAGATAGTGGCTGGATGAATAATCATTCATTCTGAAACCCAACCTATTATTTTATCATTAGACTTATTTCGTGAAGTACGCTAAAGAGAAATCAACACAGAACTACCCATTTTTATTGCTGTTGAACTTGGTCTTCCTAACATGCATGAATGAAATCAGAGAAGAATGAGGTGGGATTGTGGCCCTTCTGGGACCTTGTAATTTTCAGTGGATAGAAGAGGCTCTGCATTCAACCACACGCTTCAGGAGTTATCATTCAAAATAGCCTATTACAGCTGAAATTTATAAGTTCCTTCCATGTGGGAGCCAGGCTAAATAATTATACATCTCAACCATTGTATAAACCAGTTTAATTAACATTTTTGAGGCATGTCACATTTACAACCACTAAATAATTTTCTAAAAATACCTTGCATTAGAAATTACCACATATCAATTTGGATGATTTTTACTCATGGTCCTAATCATGCCTGAAATAAACCTCTTCTTTTCATATCATTTTCCTTATTAATTTATTTTACTATAATTTGATACTTCCATTGAAGATGATTCAGACTTACGTGCTGGCCAGATGCTCTGTTCAATTTATTTGTGTTATGCTTAATTACCATTGACTAAATCAAGGCTGGCATTTTTTAAAGCAGTTCCAGCATTATTAAATTTCCTTTTCATCTATTTTTTAACAAAATAAATCTTGGAAAGCATTCATTCCCATATCTCAACTTAGAATATACCATTTAAGAAAATCCAGTTTTTAAGTGGGATTTAAGGAAAGAGGTGGTTGCAAATATGCACTTTAATTGTGCTTTGGCTTTCTGGAAGCACATGTTTCAAGAAGATATAATTTAGTTTACTCTCTATTTGAGAAGATACTTAAAATTTGGATGTAAACAATTATGTACTAATTAAAATTCGGGTGTAAATAATTATATGTTATTAGTAAAGTACTTGAATTATTTTTGGTCTCTGTTTTAACCTTATTGTTATTATAAATGCATTCATTTTTCTAAAGCAGTAATCCTAAGCAATACTAATAAATCAAGAAATGTTCCCAAGCATGAAGCTGAAATGAAATTAGGAATACAAATGGAAGAAATTATGCAATCAAATGCACAAGCACTGACGTAATATTTTGTGCTTCAAACACATTGAGATGTGTGATTATCTATGCAGAAGGATTAGCATTTGGGTCACTAAATTAATCTTTTGAATTTTCTTGCTTTATCAAGAATTCTATTTGATTTCTGACATCATTTGCCATGTCACACTAGCCAGAGCATTTTATCTACCTGTGTTTTAAGCTGCTTACCAATACATATATCTGTATGAGAGGTTTATTTAGTGGCTATGATAATAAAACTTTATTTGTAACAAGTACTTTTCCAAAATTCTCACTTTTATAAATTAGACAAAAGAATAAACACTATATTTTTTGCCTTGACTGTCTTTATCCACTAGAACAATTTCAAATAAATCAAAATGTGAGAAATTCAAAGAAACAGACTATTAACTGTTTTTGTACTTTAATAGAATATTTGCATTGAAAAGTAAAATATTTTGTCTATTTATTTATCTTCTATTGTTGTCCCAATTTTCTCCCGTTGTTCTGCCCTGGCTGCCCCCCACTATAGTCAATCCTCTATGCCTCCTTCCACCCTTGTCCATGTCCATGGGTCATTTATACCTGTTTCTTTACTAAGCTTATCTTTTAGTTTATGCCTTTGTATGTAAAAGAAATGTAGTTTGCATCTATACAGCACCAAACAAGTATTTTAGCTGAATATGGTCTCAGTGAATGTCCCTGAAGGACTGGCTATTTAGAAATTAAAAAGTATATTCTTTTGCTGTCATTCCATAAAGAATATTCATACATTTCTCATGCATATTGGCAACTAACCAACCTTTTCTTTTGCTATGAATATGGGCATGAGAAAACAACAGGGATGGGATGCTTTATTAACAAAGATAAATTATTTTCACTTAGATATAAATGACATTACAAATTGATGTAGAAATACATTCTATGTTTTGTAAAAATGCCCTGCATGCTGATAAAAATAACCCTCAAGTTTAAGCTGTTTCCAATCTTTATAGCATGGGGATCAACACAACATTATCCACCATGCTGGAAACATACAAACAGCATTTGACAGTGGCAGATTTCCTAACTAGTTTTATCCCTTCATACCATATGTAGAGATTAAATGCTTATTTTTTAAGCAACATATAATTCAGCAAAAATCATTCTTGCTCATGAAGCTAGCAATTGAGACACTTCTCAGTTAAGAAATCCTGCTTGTTGAGGTAATTTATAAAAGGAGTATAATTAAATATCTAATGGTAGGTAATATATAGTTCACATTTTTAATGCCCAAATAATTTTATTAATTCCAAATATGTTCCTATTACTTATAAAGGAAGATACCTATCTATTGATAAATAGATTACAGATATTTTATTTTTTAACTTTTTTCAAAATAAACACCTTACTTTGTCTGCAATTGTGGGGTTATTAGGAAAAAGACAAATATAGTTGTCTTAATGATGATCTATCTATCTTATTGTGTTTTGCCTCCCTTCAGTTGTTCATACTGGTTTCACTGTTTGACATACCTTTTCCACTTTTATGCACATAGCTGACATGTTTTCATTTCCCGAGGTTCGGCTGTAGGCTCCATATCATAATTCTCTCAATGTTCTTACACTGTTGAAATTATTAGTTATGTGCCTCTGTCAACACCAATACTACTGCAAGGCCCTGGGGTCTGAAACTGCATCTTGCTCATAGTTCAATCCCTTCCACCTAGAACAGTGCCTGCCTGACTCATAACAGGCAGTTAAAACTGTATCTTGAACTGATTCACAAATGAATTATGTTATTTTATTAAAAGGGTAGCAGCTTCACTTAAGAATGTTTACTCATACTGATGAAATTATTTTCTTTTAGGCCTATTACAAAATGAAGCGCTAAGGCAATTACACACACACACACACACACACACATACACACAGCCACAGAGCAATGGCCAAAGTCCTACAGTGAGACAAAGTAATTTTTTGGCCTACTTTGCTTCAAATGACTTAATACACACCAGTTATGACTAATAACTTGTATTTTTTTCCTTTCAAAGTATAGATATATTTCAAAGATACCTGAGTTTCTCAACATAAAAGCAATTCTTTATAAATTTGCCCATGAGTTTCTTTTACATTATTTCAACATCACTGGCTATTTAGTAATTGCTAGTATAAGTAGACTTGTGTCAATAATACAATGTTATGCTGAATTTCTTAAAGATTGAAAAAGATACAAATTAATATCCAACCATGCATTTGCTGAAAGGATCTTTTCTAAGGAATAAAACTTACAGTAATGTATCATTTCATGACAGTTGTCTACATACTAATCATCTACAAACATGAGTAAACTCATGCTCATTAGTGAAACAAAAAGCTTTCCCAGCAACTGTAGCCTAACCATCCTTTGTGGGTTTTCCAGGGATTCTTGGTTTCTTCCAGCTTTGGGTGTGTGCCCTGTTTTCCTCCCTTGTGGTTAGCAATCAACCATCTTGCCTTTAGTAGGACTGAGTAACAGTGTGGGGTCAGAAGCACAGGTAAAGCAGTACAGGTTATTGAGACAGACACATGCTTTGTGATACTCCTGGTGAATCTGTGTCAGCTTTTTGAGTCTTCTGACCACAACACCATGACCAGAAAAAATGTGTTATCTTAATAATGGGTCAGACAAACATCTGTTTGTCACACAGGGTATATTATGAGCCAGCACTGTTGATGGAATGAGGGTTGGGAGCCAGTTTAAAGCTGAATAAATATATTTTCAGATGGTAGAAACTACAGTGTCCCAGCTCTGTACGAAGGTTGAATTCCCAGGATGGCAGCCATTTGTAGTCCTACTGTGGCTCATGCCCATAAGAACCTAACACCAGCGCAGTACTTTGCTGACAACCTAGAGAAATAAATGGCACCCACAAAATGAGTTGCTCTTCAGGTGTTTGGAGAGTGGCAGGTAGTTGTTGACTAAAGATGTTAGTGCTGATGGACTCCCCAATTTATGATTACTTAATATCAAAAAATAACTTTCGCGTCCATTTAAAGTCATTAATTTTGAAGGGAAAAAAGTCTAAAAGACGATTTCCCTAGAAAGAGAAAAAATCTTAGAAAGCTTTTTCAGAATTTGTCATTCAAAAACTTAGCCTAAATATTCATCCAATGATTTTTAGCCAAAAAAATTAAAATAAATAAAATAATAATCTGGGTCTATAGAACACAAAGTTCACAAATAATTCTTTATTTGACTGTAAAACTTTTTTTATTTTGACAAAAATACTTTTTCTGATCAAAATACAAATGCATATACTTTGTTCTGATTCTAGGTTGTTGGAGGTTTTTTTCTAAGTTCTCTAACTCAAAAAAATTTCTGAAAAGAATCCAAAATGACTAAAGAAAAAATCATTATTAAAAAAAAACTTTTGTCTAAACAATTTAAACAAATCAACACACACTTGCTCCTCACTACAGATCCTCATGGAGCCTTTCTCTCTGCCTGGCTTTTCTGACAGAAAGGGGCTGGGACCCAGAGGGATTTGGCCTGGCTTTTCTGCTGTTACCGGCCTCAATAAACGGAAATGAAATCAAGGCCAAGTTCAGCCAACTAAGCCAGTTTGGCCAATCGTTGTTTTATATGTTAATCATGGGACCATGAGGAGCATATAACTAGTTCTCATTATTCTATGTCCTATTGGGGCATTGTAACAGCCTGAGTGCTTTTTTTTTTTTTTTTTTTTTTAAGATTGTATTATTTTTTAGAGAGAGGGAAAGGAAGAGAAGCAGAGAGGGAGAGAGACATCAATTATGGTTGCCTTTCACCTGCCTCCAGCTACAGACCTGGCTGAAGACCTGTCTTAAAACCTGGTTATGTGCCCTGGCTGGGAAATCAAACCAGAGACCTTTGGGTTGGCAGGTCGGCACCTTATCCACTGTGCCATCAGCCAGGGCTGAGCGCTCATTTTTTAAGGTCTCTTTTTTCTTTCTTTATGTTTACATTATAAAGACCTTTTAGCACAGTACTTTTATGGTTGTCCCTAACAACTGAGTAGTAAATTTAGCTTCCTAATTACTTTTCTGTATTTTGCCTTAATAATAGGAGTTAACATTTACTAAAGACTTATTTGTGCCAGGAGTTGTTCTATGTTAGTTTATTGATTCCATGAGCCAGAAGCTATTACTTATCTGCATTTAACAAATGTGGAAACCCAAGTAAAATAGTATATGTCAAACTTTGAGCCACTATGCTATGTTGCCTTACATTTTAGGTTTTAAACCTAATATTATTCTGTTAATAAAAAGGAAGGTCAAGCCCTGGCTGATGGCACAGTGGATAAGGTGCCGGCCTGCGAACCCAAAGGTCGCTGGTTTGACTCCCAGCCAAGGCAACATAACCAGGTTGCAAGCCAGGTCTCCAGCCTGATTCGTAACTGGAGGCAGGTGAAAGGCAACCATACATTGTTTCTCTCCCTCTCCACCTCTCTCTGGAAATAATAAAATCTATAAAAACGTTTAAAAAAAAAAAGGAAAGTCATATGTAATCATTCAGTTTAGCAATTGATTCTATTTTAAATAAAACTAAAAACCTTTTTATAACACTCTTTTTATAAAAACCTTTTTATAACACTCTTACAATAGTGCCAAGCCTGTTGTAAGCACTCTACTCAGGTATTAATTCATTTTATCTTTGCCCCAGTCCTGTGAAGTAGGTACCATTATTGTTCCCATTGTATGAGAAAGGGAACTGAGACACATAGAAGTTGAGTAGCTTGCCTATGGTCAACCAGTTAGTATGATAGAACATTCTGGGGGGGGGGGGGGCAATGACAATGCCAATTATAGCAATTATTTTACCATTCTAGTCCTGCCATTGCTGTTTGCCTATAAACAAATTATTCCACCTTTCTCATTTTTGGCAACCTCATTGACAAATAATGGGTGGCAGTGGGGGGTTTCATGATCTCTAAAGTCCCTTCCAATAGTCCTATTGATCAGGTACAACAGACTTTGCAAAGTCACATTAAGAAACAACAACAACAACAGAACAATCTTGTTTATGCCAGTCTGAAGAATTAAACTTGAACTTCAGCATTTAATCGGCTGTACATTCTAACACTTTCTGTATGTTGCCAAGACCGGTTTAGGGAAACAGTTCTAGCAGTAAGCTAAAATGTAGAAAATATCTTGATTTTGAGAAGAACCAATTTCAGCTCAGCATCTGCTAACAAATCCAGATAATCCTCCATGCTGGACTTCCTGGCTCCACTATTCACCCGCTGTGCAACCCGGGCAAGTACTCCATTTGTTCTAATCTATGCATTTTCTCTGTAAAATGGAAGTAATAATAATTCTATCTCCGTAAAGTTGCTATAGGGAATAATTGAAATAATGTCTGTAAAGTAAGTACAACAGACGTGCAACACAGTAACTAGTGAGAAAAATTTACCATTATATCCAATATACCTTTTCTCCTAAGAAGGGGAAGATTGTGAAGTCTAACTATTGTCATAGCTGTGAAGGATTCCTTCTGAGGTCTGATGAAAGTCCAGTTTCCCAATATTTGGAAAATTGGCCTCATTGATTTTATCAATGAGCAAAAAAAAATTTTATCAGGAGCAAAAAAAATCTACCTAAATTGCTCAATGGTTAAGATGGATGTGACTTGATACTGAACTACGTTAGTTTGATGAAGATGCTTGATATCAGAGGACCTGTGTTCACAAGGTCAATACAAATTTAAAGTTTTTATTTAACCTTATTAAATTAACTAGGCAATCAGTATAATTTAGCCTAGTCAATTGGTTGGACTGAACTGTCTAAAGTTTGTAATGGAAAGATATTAATCTGCCTCCCCGTCTTTAGTTAAAAAGGTAGTGGCTTTGTTATTTGCTAAATGTCTTACAGTACATTTTCTGAGGACTGGAAATAGCATTTTAGAGCATTAGAACTTGTTTTTCCTTTTAAATGACTTATTGATACAGTATTATTAGTCAGTAATTTAAACAAATTATAATATAGTATGTAAAGGACCTAGTATGCAATGTAATAGAGAAGAAAGCCTAAGGAAATTTGAAATTTAACTGAGGCTTGAAATTTAATACCACCTGGAGGTCTGATTACACTTGTTTGTCACTCTTACTAGTGGAATCTCAGTTTTGCTATAGAGAAGAGCAAAATAAATTAATCCATTATCTTTAAAGTGAGTTAGGCCCTGGCTGGTGGCTCAGTGGATAGGCACCAGCCTGCGAACCCAAAGGTCACTGGTTCAATTCTCAGCCAGGGTACGTAACCAAGTTGCAAGCCAGGTCTCCAGCCAGGTCTGTGGCTGGAGGCAGGTGAAAGGTAACCATACACTGATGTTTTGCTTCCTCTCTGCCTCTCTCCCTCCCCCTCTCTCTGACAATAATAAGTAAAATCTTTTTAAAAAATTCAAAATAAAGTGAGTTATATTAGCTTAATGTAGATTCAATCTGGAAATAATGTAGGTCCTTTCAAAACTGATTATAGAATGTTGCAATAAATGGTAATTTATTAAATATATTCACTTTGCAAAGTTGTATGTATAAATATGATATGATTATACCCTGGATGAAACAAATACCCTGAATTTAGGTTAAGCTTTCAGAGGCGAAGAAGGCAATGATAGAGATTATATCATCCACCAGATACCCAGAGGGATTAAGTGATTTGCCTAAGGTTATATGGAATAAGTGGATAGTCCAGACGTTAGCACAGGCTTTCAGGAGCTCAAGTTGAAAGAAGTTCCACTCTTCCACAACACACATTCAACAATATATTATGACAATAATTACAATAACCATCATTTATTGGGTAAATACTCTGAGCCAAGTACTCTCCATGGCTCTGTACTTACAGCTCTTTGTCTAGTTTCCACTTTACAAATGGAATGACTGAGACTGCATTTTGACTTGTTCAAGGCTATGCAGCTAGCAAATGCCGAAAGCTGGAGTTCCCCTCTTGCATTTGCACTCTTTCCACTGGACCCACTGCTTCACCCAGAGGCACCAAAATGACCACATGTTTGACTGGGTTTTCCATTAAAATGAGTATTTAACCTATTGCAATGATAGCCCTACCCGTGTACAACTGCAGAACTTTTATCGAAATGGCTTAAAATAATACCATTCCCAATATTAGCTCACATTCAAAGGAAAAGTGAATCAGGATAGTATGTACATTATTTGTCTACTATTCTTGAAAATCAACTCACTGACTTTTAATAAAATCAAGTGTAAAAAATCAAATTATTACAATATCTATTAGCTTATGTAGGCCATAGATTTAAGGTTGTGAACTTGAAATAAAAAAGCAAATAGTCAACTCCTAGAGGATAAGAATGGAATATTAAGCCTGGTGCTCTGTAAATTAATACTTTGAGGTATATTAGAAGTACTCTTGAAAATTACTATTTATTTAATGCTTCATTCTACTTGAAAGAGAAACTCCCAAATGATCAATACTACCTATATTTAAAACTTTAAGATATACTGGGCAGTGACCAAGTGATGATGGCACTGAGCACTTTGAGGACAATAACTACAATGATGGTAGCTGTGTCTTAGCAAAATACTTTAATTTCTTAGCCAAACTGTTAAATGTTTGATGTGTGTTAGAAGCATTAGTTCCAAGGCAAAATGAGGCAATATTATATGTAACTGTTTGGAAACTTTGTTTATTAAAAAAGATCTTTAATATCAATGCTATTTTCAATACAGGTATGATAATACTCAATAAAGTATCATGTACTTGATATAGTGAATTTAGGAATAACAGTCCACATAGATGCTGACCCCTTCCCTCTCCATTAGCTAGCCTAGTAGCAAAATGTAAATATTCCTTTAAAAAATAAAGAGGCCTTTGGGCAGTTGGATGAGCACAGTAGGGGCAAGGAGAGTGCTCTTTCCAGACATACTCATGCTTTTGGCTTTGACTTCATTTATAATGTCAGTTCTAAGAGAACTGAATCAAACCTGGCTATGCTCTGCAAAAGCATAAGAGAAAAAAGTTTGTTACTCACAAGCAGCTGTGGACAAAACTAGAGGCAGAGTACAGACTAGGGAAATTAGGAATTAAAAAAAAAAAGTTAAAGTGCACAGTTACTGTCAAAAATATATTATTTTGATCCTACGAAAATTAAGAGCATTTTATCTAATGGACTAGATTGCTGACCTTTTAATACTTTTGGTTTTCTGGAACATACAATCACCATCGGACATAAAAGACTAGTTTGCTTTTTTTTTTTTTAAATTGCTTGGAGTTATCTACAGGATTCTTGTGAACACAATTAAAAGATAACATTCTGCAGCTCTTTGGGTATTGGATGATTTCCTCAGATAAGTCCGCAAGGAAAGGGAACTGTTAAATTCACTGGTTCAAGTCCTGGTTCCCTCTTTCCCTAAGTGTCAGTACTTTCCAGTTCTTTGTCCTCTACCCCTATGGCGTGAGACCGGGAAATCATAATGAGTTTCTCTTTGTTTGTAAACTGCCTCTGCCCCAGCTGAGGTGCCTGAGCCTTAGGTGATCCCGGGCTGGAATCTTCGGCAGGGCTTTCGGGACGGCTCAGCTCCTCCGCACCCTGGGCGGGGGTGGACTCCCAGGCTTGACTTTTACTAGCGACTGCGTCCACCACCGACTCCGAGGAGGTGCCGGCCTCCCGCAACAGGGTGTAGCCCTTACTGCTGCAGGACGGGTCCTCGGTCTGGGAGCTCGGCGAACCCAGCCTGGCGGGGGGCAAGTCCTCCAGTCGCAGCGGGGGCGAGGCAGCTTTGGACGGAAGGTTCCGGTCCAGGTCCCCACTCCGAAAGGAGGGCCGGGTCTCCCGGGTCAGCGGCGCCGAGTAGTCGGGGAGCCCGCTGGTGCTGCGGCGCCGCAGGGCCCGGTACTTGCCGGTCCTGGGCAGCTGGCCACCCAGCCCACTGGCGGTGCGTCTCACGGCCGCGCCCCCCGGCTCCTCCAACTCTCCAGAGGCCCAGCGCGCGCCCCCCTGGTGAGCACCGAGGTCGATCAAACTCAGGTCGACCTCACCCCGAGGGATCTCCTGGGCACCGCGGTCCCCAGGCAGTCTCTGCCAGCTGCAGCTTGCGCCCTCCTCATCCCCATCCCGGTCCCCGTCGCGGTATCCTTGCAAGGGTAACAGTGCAAAAGCGCTCAACGAGGAGCCCACGAGGGAGCTGGCGGTGCTCTGGAGCCCCCAGCTCTCAGGTGGGCTGCAGGGTGCCGGGCTGCTGCTGCTGCTGGCGGCCGCGGTGGAGGTGGCGGCTGCGGCCACAGCAGCGGTGGAGGCGTTCCGGCGACGGCCAGCCAAGTCCGCGCGTTCGCGGTAGATGCTGTACACAGCCTCCGCCAGGCTCGGGGGCTCCCGCGGACAGTGAGGGGATGAGGCCAGGTCTGGCGGGGTCGCAGCGCTCCTGGCCAAGTCGCTGCCTCCACCCAGCGCTGTGGGGTGGGGCCATGAGCCCCTGGCCAGCTTCGCTGCCGCCCCGAAGGCGTCCCCAGCACTGCCGCAGTTCCCAGGCTTCAGCTCCAGGCCCCGCGACTGCACGTAGCTGAGGAAACCATTGAGTGGCGCGGCCCGGGGGGGTTCCAAGGAGGGCTCCGAGGACGAGGTGGCCGCAGCGGCAGCGGCCGCCGCAGCGGCTGCAGCCAAGTCTTTGGCTCGAAGGCTGTGCACGTCGATTACCGTGGAGTAGAGGTCCCGCAGATTGATGATCTTGGTCTTCTTGTCTCGGTTTTCGTGGAGTACGGCGTTGGCGCAGATGAAGAGGAAGATGCCAATACCCATGATGAGGGGTCCGAAGACCTTGAGCTTGTCAGAGTGCAGGTAGCCAGAGAAGATTCGGAAGAAGAAACCCACCGACGATGAGGAAGGTGGAGAAGGGGCGGTGGACCGCGCTGGAGGTGTGCTCCTGAGTGCGCCCACCGAACTGGAGTTGACACTTTCCACAGAACCCAGGTTGCCCTTGGACCGGTTTTTGCTGCCACTGTTGCTGCTATTACCCGTGGTTGGGACTCGGTGGCCGCTGCTCGCAGGAGGCAGCTGCTTACCCCGTTCCTTCGGCCAGTAGCCCACCACCGCCATGGCTATGCCCACCAGCAGCACCAGGATCCCGCAGAGAGCAATGAGCCCAGAGATGGAGCATAGCTTCAGCTTGCCTTTCACCACCACCACATCGTTCTTGCGCCTCTTCTTGGCTTTCCGCTTGCGCTTGGGAACCTGGTTCGGAGGGCGGAGGGGATCCTGTTTTCTGGCAGAAATCCTCAGTAGGCCGCCGGTGGCGATCATGGCAAGCGGGTGGAGTGAGGGTCTAATCCTTGGGGCAGAGGCCTGAGCAAAGGGGGCGCCAGCTGCTGCCCACTAGCTGCTCCACCACCTCTTCCTGCTGTAAAGCAGAGGAAGACAGTCAGAGGGTATAGACAGGCTTGACTGCAACACATGCCACGCGCTACAGTGGCCCCGCTCCCCATCCCTCCACATGTGTGTCCCCCACTCTAGGGTCTTTACTCATTAACGGGCGTGCAGGGTAAAGAGAACAGTGGGTGAGGTGGATGAACTAGGAAAGAGAAGTGTTGCTGCAATAATTGATAGGTGATAAAACACGTTGAGAGACGCCTTCTTTCCCCCATGCTTCCATTCACACACACTTTGTAGGTAGGTAATATTCCAGCTTGCTCATTTCAAGCCCTCCTGGCTGGCAGCCAGCAGAGTTCTGACCATTAGTAGAAACTAAATGTGGGGACTCCAAGTAGTGGCTGAGGACTTCCCAGGCAAAAGTCATTCCCTTTGTCCTACCCTACAGGAATCAGAAGATTCCCAACAGAGCTGCCATGGGAGTCTCAACTCTTTACCTAAGCCAAGAGTTTGTCAAGGTTCAGCCCAATATCCCTAAAATAGCCACAAAAGTTACTATGTTATAAAGACGAAAGGAATTCATTTCATACATATGCTGGCAGGTGGCAGATCATACATATGCTGGCAGGCAGGCAGCTTATTTGCCTCAGGTAATTAATAGAGTCCACTGCTGGGAGAACACCAAAGAGCTATGTCAATGCTCTGACAATAAATATCTGCACAAAGTGGTCTTCCACCTATTGCTGTTTTTACAGCTAAAGGCAAGCAGAGCTCTTTCCCAGCCTTTTCTTCATCTCTTTTTTGCAACATCTGGACAGCTTCTTGGGTGGAATATTTAGTTTTAGGTAACTGGTTATGTAACTGAGCTCTTCCTTCTGGCCTCCTCTCCTCCCTCAGAGGAACTCCCTTATAGGCATCATATGCTAGATGGCTTCAGGGAATTTGAGAGCTCCCTGAAATCTCCAAGAGAAAGATTTCTTTTTCCGGTGGGAAAAATTATGACTTAAAAAAAAATTTCACCAGTCTGCCATAATAGCTTTTGACCCCTTATTAATGTGCCAACACTTTTCAGAATTCCCAAATTCAAATGAGTAGGCAATTAACTAGACACAGCATAATAATGATGATTTGTAAGATGACATTTCCCCAAGTGAGAACTGTTTTCATCTTTTTCTCTTGAGGTAATTTTCAGGAAGGGAGGGTGATAACAATCAGTGAATTATAGGAAGTTTAGTTGTTTGTAATGAAGCCGAGATTAAATTCAGATGCATCTTTGTGGATATCTGTTAGCTTCTAAAAATCTCAATCCTTCTGGATCCCCAGAATAAAACATTTTTTTTTGGTTCCACTGGTTGTGTTCCCTTCTATAATAGAGATGATAAAATTAGGGGCCTTGTTTGACTTTGAGTGGCTTAGATACCACTCATGAGCCTTTTGGCATTTTATCCTTTATAAAATAATCCATGTTTTAGAATAAGTTATCTTTTGAAAACGTGGGACGACTTAGGCAAAATTTTGCTTTTAATTGGTGCCTGAATGAAGAGCTTTGGCCCTCAATTTCTTCCATTATGTCACTACAGGCAGGGTCTTTTCTTCACCTGAAGAAAAGCAAATGGTAATTGGCTCTTTACAATGTTTGCAAGTCAATATCTCCTTGGAATTTGGTTGGTTTTTCAGTACGGAGAAATACTAGGTAGGTTAGAGAGGGGTTAGTAGAGAGAATACATCTATGACCCTTTATAATTTTGTTTTAAGAAGGAGCTGCACCTGTAAGTACAGACTGTTAAAAAGAAAAAAAAAAAAAAAAAAAGAATAGTTTACTGTTCATCTGACACCTCTCAAAATAAGCATGTTTATTGTGCAGTTGTAACAGAGAGACTGCTGTTTTAAGTGATCCCTAGACTCCAGCATCTTATCTGGAGATCTGTGGTTATTTTAAGAAAGACTTAGCTGCTAGACATTTTAGAAACAAAACCGGACTCCATTGGCAGGGTGGCTCTTCCCAGGCGAGGGAAGGGCTAACATTTTGTTTGGTAATATTGTTAAGGAGCACCAGGAAGCTGGGTGTCTTGGGGAGGAAGGCCCTCACGATATATGTCTCATCAGAAATCAGAGTTGACTCTGGGCAGAATGTAAGAAAGATTGGAAGAAACCATCATTTACAGAAAATCTTTCAAATTAGTTTAATAGCTAGTAATTAACTCCCTAGTTTATTATTCCCTCTGCTCTATTGAAAGCTTAGCTCCTTTCTCATGTACCATCATCTAACATGAAATACTGACAACTGTCTGATGTCATGGAAGACCCACATTTGAGGCTTTTTTCTTTTCCCCATTCATAATGCAGGAAAACAAACTTAGCAGTGGAGGTTGGCTAGAATTTACTGCCAGGTGCCGGTCCCTCCGTGGTTAAGGAATGGAGGAGGGGGAGAAGTCTAAAAATACAAACTGCTTCCAAGAGAGACATTCAAGTTCTCGGTTCATGATGGATTAAACCCCACTCTGTATGTGAGGCTCAGAGCCCACAGGCTGAGAGCGCCCTGCTCAGGACTCAGCCCAGGTGGTCGACCCCCGCTCCCTCATTGGCAGGACAGCGAGCCCCCTGATCTTTTGCGTCTGCTTATTTATGTTGGAGTCACATGAGTGCAGCAGCTTGGAGTCCGCCTCTGGAAAGAAGACAGGCAGGAAAGAAGTGAGGGCAATCCTGAACTCGCATTTTCTGGACAGCGCATCCCATATAGCCAGTCCGCGCAGGAAAATGACTGCCCCGAACACCCATCCGGGGGACCTAGACTAGGGGCTTGAGTGGTGGGAAGGGGCAGCTCGGGGGCTAAGAGCGGAGAGAATTGCTCAAAATGGCAGCACTAGAAGCAAACAATATCGCTCACTTACCCGGGAAGACTGAGGCAGTTCAGGGCGGGCGATCGGGCGCATGGGGGACACAAAGGAACCATGGAGAAACTTTTTCAGTCCGAGCCGGCCGCGGAGCGCAGGGACAGCGCCTCCGGGCCCCACATCCACACGCAGCTCAGCAGCCCCGCGGGGGCGAGCGCCCGCCCCACGTTCGCAGCCCCTTTCGGTGCTGTGGCGGGAGCCATTTCCAAGAGTTTCTAAGAAGTGTCAGGTCCTCAGCATCCTGCATCCTACCTGCAAGCCGTTTTCCCCGCCCCCACCTCTCCACCCCGGGCGCGTGCCCTGCCGCCGCGCTTGCCCGCTGCCCCAGCGCCTCTTTTGTGTGGCTGCTGCCCGCCGGGCTCCTCCGGGTGGAGTTGAGCCCGCGGCGCCTCGCGCGGCTCGGGGCGGCTGGACTGGCGGCTGTTGCTAAGAGACCGGAGCCATGACACAGGGAAAATGCTGCAGGCTGGCAGTCGGTACCCGGCCCGACTCTGTTCATCAGGGGCGCACCCGCCCCCCGCCCCGCCTCCCCGGCGCTCTCCCTTCTCCGGCCTCCCTCCCCACCCCACCCCCACTTCCTCTGCAGCCTGCCGCGCGTCCCTTCGGAAGAACCGCTTGTGGACCTGGATGCTCGAGGGCTGACGGAGGAGGGGGGCTGGCCCTGGGGACCAGGGCCGGGGTTAGGGGATGCGTGCGGGGAGGACAGGGCGCGAAACACTTTGGCCTCAGCCTTGTTCGCCCCTAAGATTCCCGGAGACCGCTGCCCGCCTTCTCCGGGAGCTTTGTTCTTTTTCTTCCAACTACCTGTCTGAGCAGCGGATGAGTGAGAGCCCTAAGAAAGGGCCGCCACTCCCGAGGGTCTCCCATCAGCATCCAAGGGATGCTCCTGGATGAGAGGGCAGTGCCCTCGTCTTCCTTCCCCCTTCTTCTCTCTTTTGTTGCTTCTGCTCTTGGATACAACACAGCCTTTGCTGTTTCCCACCTCCCATTTGGGAGTTTGCAGTATGGACGCGCAGCGAACACAGTAAGTTGTCCCCAAGCAAACTCGGGTCCGGAGTGGAGCCGCCCCTGCCGTTCTGGGCGCAGCACCGGGCTCGTGACTCCTTGTCTTCTGTCCTCGCGCTTCAGTGAAGCCCGACTTTGTGACCAGCTTCCTTGGGACGTCGGCCTCTCCCCCGCTCCCCCTTCCCGGCGCGGGCAACTGGGGCTCCTGCGAGATTAGAATCGGCTCTGGGCTGTTCTTTGCGCAGCCCCTTCTGCTCCTAACTCGTGCGGTAATCAACACTTATTAAAAGGAAAACTGGAATTCTGCAGGAATCAGGGTTAGAATCAAAGAGGGGAGGCGGGGGTAGGGAGGATGTCCAAACTCCCTACGTCATTTTTAAAGAGAGAGAGAGAGAGAGAGAGAGAGAGAGAGAGAGAGAGAGAGAGACATCCAGTTTCCCAGCTCATCCCTGACATCTCAAATGTAAACTAAAAAATGACAGGGAAAACAGAATGTCAAAGTGGAATTTCCCCCTCGAGTTATAGAGAAAATAGGAAAGATAATCAATTATCTATTGAGGTGAGGCAGCCGGGATTCAGGAAGAGTAAATGAAGCAAGTGCTGTCTGAACTTTGGGGTCAAGACAGAAATATTTTGGTGTATGTGTTTGGGGGAGGTGTCTGTAGTATATTCTGAGTTTTGATGTTTAAGGGGCCACAAAACCCACACAGGAGGGCTTTGGTGCCCTAGTTACAAGATAGTTGCTCCATGTACACAGCATTCATTTGTATTTAAAGCTAGAGCATACCTTTTCCAAAAAGGAACAGTAAAAAGACATTTACAGGTTGAAAGAGAGAAACATGGACAATGATATATGAGGAAAGGATGGAGGAGGTAAGGAGACAGGTAGGGATGGAGGAGAAATGTTTCCCCAAAGGAACCCTGACACCTGCCTATTTGAAAAGTGGCCTCTGTCACCCTTTCTAACCCACTAATGAATCTGGATGATGATCGGGGTATTCAGGACCCACTTCTTTCTTCCTGCCCATTCCTACTCAGATGCAGAAAGCAGGAAAACAAGCCACAATAAAGAGAAAGTTTTCAATCCCACATTGGATTGTTTCCTTTTAGAGAAATCACTGCAACAACGGAGAAACAACTGAGTCTTGCTCAGTCATTTCAAAAGGTTTGTTTTGGCTCAGAGATTACAGACTTCTTGACTCCCAATAATAATCTGGTGTTTTTACGGAGATGGGATCTAAGAGCTCATCTCATCACACAGCTGGTGGTCAGGGGCTGTGGGTGGCAACACCTATCCATCATTTGTGGGCTGCTTCTGAGCTGTACAAATGGGAAAGTGTTGCAGAACTTCATTAGGATTTTAGGTAGTTTAAACCATTAGTGGCTTCAAATTTCTACATAAATTATAGCCCTCATTTACACATCTAAAACTCATGGAGGAGAATTTTTTTCCAGAAAAACAGGCTTTGGGACAGAGTCAGTGTTTTCTTATGTTGAGGACTACAATAAGATTTATGGTTTATTAATCAAAGGATTCCTTCCAAACTCAGCTTGATGGATCTGTGCGCTGTTCCATTTAATCTGAATGATACCACCTTGGGTAATTTTCTTCGTTTTCAGCTCAGGATATCAGAGGGAATCAGACAGATCACATCTGTTTCCAGTGGAGTCCTTTATGTCCTCTGTAATAATATAGTATCAACATACATTCCCAGGGCTTTCCAAGTTGCACAGTTCCTTTTAAAGGAACAGGGATAATCTTGGCCCTCCTGGAGTTGTTTTCCTTCTAGTTTCACTGGCTGTTCGATTTGGATGCTTTCTGAGATTAGGGGGCATGCATTTCATCTTTCTGAGGACCAAAGGGCTAACGCTACCTACTCACAATAATCCACTAGTGTTGGGAGCTCAGCACACCATTCCAAATATGTCGTTGCAGGAGGCCTTGGGAAAAAAGAAGAGGAAAAAGATTACCCAGTTTAGTTGGATTAAACTCTAACCTGAAACCTTTCATTTGCTCATTCTTAAAAACAACCCTTATGTAATTTATCAGTTTCATTTACTTTCCTTGGTTATTTCATCACCTGGTCTAGCTCTCCGGCCTTTCTCTCAGGGCTGCCCAGAAGGAGACAGTGGCCTACCCTGGGCCCACTCAGGCCCTCCTCATCTCCAAGAGTTCAGTGGGAAGGGGACTTCTTACGCCAACAGCTCAGCAACTCCACTCCCTTCACAAGCTCTGCTCTCACAGATTGCCGGGTCTGTAGAAATAGGTAGTTTAGTGTCCTGGCTTCTCAAGCCCAACCATAGTGAGTTCTGGAACGATTTTGTATCCTAACCTAAACATTTAAGTAAGTACATGACTTAAGCTCACCTGCCTTAGTTTCCCTGTCTATAATGAGATAATTCCTATCTCATCGCATTGTTGTGAGGAGTAAACAAGCTAAGTTTATGTAAACTGATGCTTAGCACATGGTGTACACTCACGAAATTTAGCTATCATACTCATTAGTTCTAAGATCTCCCAGCTTGCTACCCTCATTCTCCTGTTCTTTTCTTTTCATATTCGCTAGGACCTGTGTGGCACCATATTTGCACATAATCTCTGAAATGAGGTGATAGGATCAGCTGTTGTGACTGAACTATGCCTATCCATATGCCATAGGCCCGAGGTGCCACTCAGGAAAGCCCGCTCTATAGGAGAGTAAAGATACTTCATTGCTACTTTGCTCATTTTGCATTAGCCAAGGCTCTTTCACTTCATTTGATGGAAATCGAGATTTCAAACTCATGTCACTTCCTAGTCAGATTAGCATTTTGCAAAAACACAACCAGGAGGACATTGTTTCAGACTGGAAGTTTGAGGATTTCATAGATAAGACTGTCAAGTCTTTTTATAGCATCGCTACCACACAAGTAGGAAACCATTATCCCAAGGTTGAAAACAGGACACAAAATATCTTACTCCTCCTCTTTCTTTGTTTCTTCTTTGTACTCTTACCAAATAAAAAAAAAAAAAAACAAAAAACAACAGCCCTGGCAATTGTGGCTCAGTGGATTTACTGCCAGCCTGAGAACCAAATGGTCGCTGGTTTGATTCCCAGTCAGGGCACATTCCTAGGTTGCAGGCCTGGTCCCCATTTGGGGGCATGTGAGAGTCAACCACACACAGATGTTTCTCTCCCCTTCTTTCTTTATTTTTTAAAAGATTTTTTTATTCATTATTTCCAGAGATAAGGGCAGGGAGGGAGGAAGAAAAGGAGAGAAATACCAATGTATGGATGCCTTTCACTTGCCTCCAGCTACAGACCTGGCTGGAGACCTGGCTTGCAAAATGGTTATGTGCCCTGACTGGAAATCGAACCAGCAACCTTTGGGGTTGCAGGCCGGTGCCTACCCACTGAGTCATCAGCCAGTCTCTCCCTCTTTCTCCCACCCTTCCTTTCTCTCTAAAAATAAAGGCTTTAAAAAAGAAAAAAACAAAAGAAACAAAACAAAAAAATGGCAAACAAAATCATGGCAAAAGAAAATAAAAAACTGAGCACTATATCTAGCAAATGAAATATTGGGACTTATACACACAAACACACAAAACAATTTGTTGTTTATCTGAAATTCAGGTTTAACTGGGTGTCCTGTCTTTTATCTGCATCCCCAGGACAATATACCTTGGTAATCTCACAATTCTTCATGGTTCATGTAAAGGGTAAAAGAACCTGATGAACAAAATAGGAAATGCTGCAGCAGATTAAAGCCTCATTAGATTTCTTTTGAAACAGAATAGGCAGACTCTGGATAGAACAATAAACTTAGAAACCTGAGGATAGCACTTCTATAGCTGACCCACACTTGGCATTGGGGTTTCTCATAGTTAGAGGTTACATGGTGTGTGTTTCCAGTCCTGCCCCATGGAACCCTGCCATGCCAGGGGGCAGGAACTTGTTGCATCTCCTCTCATTAGTGTCACAGATGAATGTCTGAGAGGTAGAACTGAGCATCATTTTCAAGACTTCAGTTTGGAAACTAACAGTAAACTCATACTAGTGCTATGATCATGATCAAGCTGTTTGTGTTTCTCAAAAGTGTCTTAGAGTTCAAGCCCAAATGCTTCTACCAAGAGGAGAGGAAATGATAAAAGTCTAAAGAGCTTTCCTTAGAACACATGAGAGGGCTTTTCCCTCTGTTCCAGAGAATGGCAGGTAGCAATGATAGCCTTCACCTCTGCCTTCAGCCCCACTTCTTAATATTACAAATCACCAAGCTCTTGATTAGAAACCTACAAGGGTGTTATTTTCTCTAATAAGCAGGTTTGTTTGTGTACATTGAAGTTTTCCCTACAGCCTTCATTTTCCTACCATTTTCCACATACACCATCAAAGCTAAATGGTGTGTTTTATAAAATAACTGAGGTCTGAGATGAGAAATTAGGGTGCCAGAAGGCCTGAAAGAAGAGTAAAGCTGATTTAGGAAGAGTCTTTGCAGAGAGGGTTCCATCAATGGTAGAGCCAAGAAGAGACCCACAACTAAATTTGCCCTGTTTCCAAAACATAACCTAAAGGTGCACACTTAGCTCACTCCTATTATTTCTTTCATTCTACAAGCATTATGGATAGATGACTTGTCCTATGGAAAACTAATAGAAACTCACATGTCTGATATTTTTAAATTAATTGTGATGCAAGCTGCTGTGAGTATACCTAGCAGGAAAGAAGAAACACACAGACAAGGAACTAGTTTTCAAAAATAAAGGGAAAAGATTTCAAGATTAGAGCAAGGGTGATAGGTCTTTGAGTAATCTAACAGCATTTTCTTAAGTACCTCTTACATGCCCAGCCCTTTAATTTCTGCATTTATTCACACAGCAAATATTCATTGCATGTCTTCTATGTTATACTTACTATTCTAGGTACTGGAGATAGAGTGGTGAACAGTGTAAACAAAGTCCCTCTCTCCTGGTGTGGGGGGGAGATAATAAACAAGTAAATGAATAAACAAGAACATTTCAAAACTTGATAAGTGATACAAAGAAATCAAAATGGGATGCTGTGACTGGTCAGAGGGGACAGTAAAAGAGAATAATTTAGATTGGGTATCAAAGGAAGGGCTCACCAAGGAGTGACATGTGCACTGAGAACTAAAGCTTGGGAAGGAGCTGACCATTTGAAAGTATTCTTGGGGACAGAAAAGAATTAAGGGACATGGCCTTATTAGCCTGTAATTTAGAGTTACCAAAAAAAAAAAAAAAAAAAAATCATTAGTGACCAATGCAATGCAGAAAGGTAAATCTCTAAGTACTAGTGGACTTCAGAATAAAGTGATCAATGGGGAGGAGAAACTACAGCTGACCCTTGAACAAAGAAATAGAGGGTTGGGGTGCTGACCACCCCCAGAGTCAAAATTCTTCTATAACTAAAGCCAATCCTCCACATTCACAGATTCGCAACTACCAGTTGGTTTACCCTTGAAAAACAGCTCTAAACTGTGAGGGTCAAAGGAACTGAGCAAATCAATTGAAAAATGTCTGAGTAAAAGTGGACCCGCATAATTCACATCTGCATTATTTAAGGGTCAACTGTTATGGAACACCTCATGAATGTGGGTCTTACTCTTGACCTGGAATAGATTTGGGTAAGTGGAGTGAAGGCATAGAATTGGGCATGTGAGAAGTAATATGGGCACAATATCTCTGATAGATGTAAGGGATCCAGGGAGTAGGGGGTCAAGAATGCCCTTGACAGAGATGTCGAGACGCTGAGAATGGAAAGGGGCCTTCAACGTGTAGTCTGAGAACCAGCAGCATCTGCACTGCCTGGGAGCGTCTGAGTAATGCAGAATCTTAGGCTCCCTCCCAGACTTGCTGCTCAGAATCAGTATTTTAACAAGATGCCCAGATAATTTGTGTGCACATAAAGTTTGGAGAACTAACTTTAGTCCAATCCTCTTAATTTAAGGATTTAACTGTTTGTTTTAAATGGTGAACCCAGAGACACATAACATCTGTGGCCAAATGTGTGTTTCTTACCTAGGGCAGCAGCATGGGTTTTAGTTCAAAAGAAAAAGGAAGGTTAAAACTTGCTTAATTTTGCGGGTTTATAAATCTGTCCAGTAAGTGAGTTTGGTGAGTTTGAGGTCTCAGTGCAGTTTTCTAAAAGATTAAATTTACTTTGAATTACTCTTTGGATTCAGGTCATTTATACTCAAGCAACTTGGTCCCTTCTAGTCATGTGATACTGAGCAAGTTATTCAAGTGTCTGCATTTGGTTTTACTGTTTACGGAGGATGATATATAACTCCTCTCTTTCAAGGTAGTTGTGAGGAAGAAGTGCAATCATCCTCAGTGGCAGCTGGTGGAGTATTCATGGGGAGGAGGGGCTCTGGTCTCCCACCATCTCTACCATTCTCCAAAGTACCCCTAACTGGACATATAGAAGCAAAGACTGAGTACTTGCTATGTTTCTACCCGACCATATCACTGTCCCTAAGCCTGTTGTATAAGGACATTTTGGAGACACGACTATAGGTGTTGCTTTCAGTATAGACATGGAGGCCTGTATAGTATTATTCAGATGTTAGTAGCTGTGATGACGATGGTGAATATTTATAGAATGTTCATTATGTGCACTAGGTTGCATATGGGAGATGCAAGGTAAGGTAAAAGCTGCCTATGAAGTTTGGGTCAGCTCCAAAAGACAGGAGAGGTTTCTCCAGGTTGCTTTGTAGTTCTGAATGAGTCCCAGCCCAGTGGGAGTCCCTTCCCGATGTCCAGTCCCTCTCCTCCTTACCGTCTGACTTTTGACACTCTCTACAGGGTAGTGTTCTGAAGTTGGCTTGGGATTCCCCCCTCTCATTTTGCTCCACTATTTAGTATTTCATGGGGTAAATATCCTATAACCCCACAATGTTTTGAGTTATTGTGATATTTAATTAACTCATTATGGCTGAGTCATTGAATATTTAATTATAGAATCTAATGTTTGGGGATCAAGACTGTTAGGAACCAAAAGACCACAAAGAGGAATTAAATTTGACATTTGAAGGAGGTGCTGCCCAATTATTCTTTAATTACACAGACCTTTCAGATGACTCCATGGTAACACTTGTTACACATTTATATTCTTTGATGATATAAACAGTCACAACAAAAATTAGCCCCAATAGCTTATTTTTACCCCCCAAAAAACTTTTGATCTTATCAGAACCATAAAAGATATGTTAAATGATTAAAATATGCTCAATGTAATATTAATAAGAATATTTTCTAAACAGAAAAGTACATACTAAATTTAATTTTGAATTTCTATAAAATCTTACAACAACCTCAGCTGGCTGTTTTATGCAGGAACAGATTTAAATATCATTACACCAGAAATGCATTACAGATCATTTTTTCCAGCAAGAAAGATGCCAACATTACTCTTTGACAGGTAAAGTGATTACGCAGTTTTTATAGAGGTGAAATATTGGCATGGCATAATGGAAATTGATAGGAAAAGCAGAGATAATGTTTCAGAATATTCCTGGTTTTTACTATTCTTTGAAGCCACTCCTCTGAGGATCAGGATTTGGCTACCGGAAGGAAAAAATATCCCTGTCGGGCTATGAGTATTTATAGTGAATTGTGTCAGAGCTTAATATATTCACTTCACAAAAGTGAAGCTGTGTCACAGTGCCTTCAAATTCCTCCCAATCACTTATAATGTCTGGCTTTTGATAACATTAATATTAATGAAATGATAGAAAAATTATACTTTTTGAAAATTGGATATCAATCAATGTTATGGCTCCACTTTGTTTTTCTTTGCCAAGGAAATAACGCTTTTCCCATTTACAGAGATAAATATATTATGATCAAAACTGAGAATCCACACCCAAGAAAGAATTATTAGAAAAGACGGTAATTTGTAGCTGTAACTTTAAGAGCTTACACACCAGGTTGTATACTTAATGGTTTACTTTAGAAGTTCTAGAAACCAGAGAATATCCTCAGTTTTCCTTATAAGCAGTAGAGCAATTTCCCCAGGCAGTTGATAAAGCTGCGGGCACAGTGAGGGGGTGCTAGCCTGGTGGGACAAGCAGTCTTGCTTCTCAAGTGGAAGCAAATTACAAGAGTCTGGGACTCCATCAATGGAACTAGCTCTCTGACACTCTGTACGCATTTCTACTACCATGTAGAGACATCAGATAGTCAGCTAGTCACCCCATCTCTAAGCAAGATAGGCTCTAAACCATGTCAAATGATAGTTTTTGTAATCTTTCCCTGGGTAAGGTGGAGACTGAAAATGTCTTATTTATTTAAAAGATATAGAAAGTCAAACTAGATAATTTGATTCTTTTTTCATTTTTTTGTAGCCATAAGAATTTCAAGGGCATATTGCATAACCTCTTGGACACAGTACATTTTTTAAAAAGATTTTATTTATTATTTTCAGAGAGAGACAGAGAAGAAGAGAAAAACATCAATGTATGGTTGCCTTTCACCTGCCTCCAGCTACGGACCTGTCTGGAGACCTGTCTTGCAACATGGTTATTTGCCCTGGCTGGGAATTGAACCAGCAACCTTTGGGTTGTAGGCTGGTGCCTATCCACTGTGCCACCAGCCAGGGTGGACACAATACATTTTAATGTACTATTTAAATGATTCATCCTGTTGAATAGTTGGTATTGAATGATGTGATTTGGAGGTGACTTTTAAAGATTCTTCCCTGTCTTTCAAGTCCTAGTATTTTCGCTGAAAATGGTGGAAGCTGGAGGTAGGTCATTTATGTAATGTTTACGAGGCCACTTTGTTTTGTACTTCTCTTGTATAATGAGAAGCATTGGCTTATACAAAATGATTATGTCCCAAAGCATAAAAAAGCTATTGGGGTTGGTTTTATAACTGCTCTAAACTTTGTCCTCACTTGCATTAGTGATTCTTACACTTCTTCAGGAAATGGGATGTTTGAAAATCTCAGAGCTTTTCTTGGAACATTTTGAGATGCTGAACTTAAAATAAATTTATGTACGATTTCGAACTGACTCACAAACCTATCTAACTGACAACAATTCAGCTGGCTTTTTTAAAAATATATTTTTATTTATTATTTTTAGAGAGAGGTGAAGGGTAAGAGGCAGAGAGGGAGAGAGACATCAACGTATGGTTGCCTTTCAGCTGCCTCCAGTTACAGAGCTGGCTGGAGACCTGGCTTCAACCTGGTTATGTGCCCTGGCTGGGAATCGAACCAGCCACCTTTGGGTTCGCAGGCCGATGCCTTATCCACTGTGCCACCAGCCAGGGTGATCAGCTGGCTTTTTTTTTTTAAATACAGGAGCTAGTATAAACATAAAACATAGAAACATAGTAAGTATAAAATATTAAGGACTACTTATGGAAGAAAATCTTAAAACTATAAACCTTTTCCTAATTTTTTTCCCCCTATAAATTGGAAAAGGATACCATTATTTAGTTGAACCATGAGACACCCTGACCTAGTTATGGAACACCAGCATCCTTCAGGAATATAATTTTTAAAACATGGTCTTAGCTATCATAATGATTAGGCAACTAAGAATCTCTGTCTTCAGCCATTATTTTCTTCTTTTGTCACTTAACATACTGACCTTCAGGATCACACTGCAAACACCTACCTGCTCTCTTGTCCTCACTGTTCTGGCCTCTTTCAGCAATGCTGCTTTTCAGGCCTGTCTAGCTCATTAACTACTTTCTTTCCCTGGACGATACTCCAGGAGGTATTAGTTGGCACTTTTCCCCAGTTGAATCACATTTTTTTTCCTAGCTCGATTTCTTTAAGCAAATCCTTGGCTATCATTTTTCTGTTCTTATGGGAGTCTCTTTTGTCTCACCATTAGTTAGGTTACTGTTTACTACCTTTTCCTGATCATTAGTGAACTCACAGAAGATTCAGGGTCACCAGGGGGAATTTCTCTTCTGGCTATTTGTATTCAAGCTCTCACTGTCCTCAAAGGGATAAGTACCTAGGGGCTTGTTTTGTTTTGAGGCAGAAAATAGGTTCAATACACTTTGAGTTCATTTTTGAAGAAACAGTTCACGAACTATTTTCCCACACAGATCAGGTAATAAACTCATGTCAAATTCAAACACCTCTCTGTATTTCTATCATCATTATATCAAAAGTGTTCACTCCATAGGTTATCCAATATTGTTCATCACAGTATCTCTGCATGAAGTTGATAATGATAAACTGGTTGTTTGCAAAATACTGTAGGAGGCTTTCCAGGTGGATCCTCCCTTCACCCCTGCCCTGTTCTGTGTAGGAGGATCAGGCTGAGGGTCAGCAGCCTTGTGCCTTTGGAAGGAAGCTCTTCTTCCATTGCCAGGGTCCCTCCCTCACTGCACAGCCTCTTTGAGATTTCTTTTCCTTCTTCTCAGAGGCCACAGGGATGCCACTTGCTTTCTCCACTTGGGCGTCATCACCACTGTGTCTTCCCTGGGGGTTTTCTCTCCCCAAACTCATTCTAAGAGTGGTGTGTCTCTTCTGCCTACCACTTTTTTCACACCCTTCAAACAAATGCTCCAACATTTTTCAGTTTTGTGCCAATCACATGGACCAACAGCCTGCATAATATGTATACACCTGAGGAATTTTGTAGGAATTATGGATCTTACAATCTGATGATATCATAAATAAGAGTCTCATTGTTACAATTAGCAATGGCTGCACAGATGCATTCCTTGTCATAACCCCTCTTCCCAGCACTGTGAAGCTGAAGAGTCCAAGTAGAATCTTAGGTGCAGCTAGTCTCAAAAGGGTGGGTCGTTTGTATCTCAAGAGACATGACCAGTTGGAAAGAGGGTCCTTGCCTCAACCTGGAGCATCAATTATTCCATTTCTCATTTTTCACACACTAACTATTGTTATTGCTCTAGCACACCCATCTGCTATTTTAATATATTAGGCAAATTGTCTCCTCATACAATGAGCAAGTGAGCTCAGTGAGAATAGATACTTGGTCTTGTTCACTGCTACATCAAAGAGCCTCAAAGAGTCTCAAAGAAAGGGAATGGCAAGTGTCTATCATGCACCCTCCATGTTTTGTATAGTTCCCTTTGCCTCTACTGTACATGAATGGATTGGTAGGCAAAGGGAACTATACAAAAACGAATTAGAAATATTAGCATTCCATTAATCAAAAAGTCTATGTAAGTGGAAGTGTCAGAAGGAGGTTCTAACTCTTGAATAAATGCAAGGACATTCCATTTTTCTGGATGTAAAGACTCAATGTTGCAAAGATCCCAATTATTCTCTTAGCATAAGGCAATTTCAATAAAAATTAGACTTGTTTTTTTTTCCTAATGTACCAACATTATTTTAGGTATCTACTCAAGAGACATGAAAACATGGTTCCCAGTTAAACTTATACAAGGATATTCATGGCTACATTATTCGTAACAGGTAAAAAGTAGCAACAACTCAAATATCCATCAATTTGTGAATGGATAACCAAAATGTGGTGCACACATCCAATGAAATCCAACAATTTAGCAATAAAAGGAAAGATGTACTGACATACTAAAAATGTATGATCTCATGAACATTATGCTCAGTGAAAGAAATGGGATGCAAAAGCCCATTTCACTCCATTTTTATGAAAAGTATAAAAAAGGAAAATATATATAAAGAAGTAGATTGTGGTTACCTAGGGCTGGGAGTGGGATTGGGGACTAATTACAAATGGGCAAAAAATTCTTTTTGGAATGATAGAAATGTTCTAAAATCAGACTGTGGTGATGGTTGCACAACTCTATGCTAAAAAATATAATTGAACTGTACACTTAAAATGCATGAACTTTATGCTATGTAAGTTTTATTTCAATAGAACAAAATAGATTAAATGTATAAGTAAGAATAGGGAGGTATGAGGATCCAAGGCATTTTTTTAAATTCCGATATTTTGATAGTAATATATGTATATTTTAAATTCTTTCCCATGAACATTTCTATCGATTCTAGAGAGCTAGGAAAGAGGAGAGAGAGAGAAAGAGAAAGAGAGAGAGAGAGAGAGAGAGAGAGAGATTGGATGTCTCACACTCCTCCCCCACCCCACCTGGTGATCAACCCACAACCCAGGCATGAGCTGTGACTGGGGACTGGAACATGCAACCTTTTGATGTATGGGATGGTTCTCCAACCAACTGAGCCACCCAGCCAGTGCTAGCCAAGGCATTTTTGAAACAAACAAACAAAAAAGCGGTGATGGAGCACTACTTCCTTTGGGAAAAGCTTTAAAAAAATTCTGAATTAAAGGGTATACCCAACTAAACAATAACAGTAATTTAATAAAATAAGAGCTTATGAGAACATGTCTATAATAAACAAAAAAACCTGAATCAAAACTTCACTGCTTACATGGGAAGTAACCAAAATACATATTTGTTTTTAAAGTCAAATGATAAAATGTTGAAAAGAAAACAGAAAAATATATGTGGGGAAATTTGATCTTGGTAAAGTGTTCTTAAATATGCACAATCCACATATACACACCAAAAAATCAATATATTGGAGCTTATCAAAATTTAAAACTTTTGCTCTGTGAAAGGCTGACCTTGTTAAGAGGATGAAAAGATAAACTGAGGACTAGGAAAAATATTTGTAAACTATATATCTGACAAAGGATCTATATCTAAAATATATAAAGAACATTGAAAGTCCAACAGTTAAAAAATAAACATTCCAATTAAAAAATGGGCAGTAGTCCAGAACAGACATTTTACCAAAAAGGATGTATGGATGAAAAATAAGCCCATGAAGAGATGTAAAACATCACTATTAGAAAAGTACAAATTAAGACCATGATGAGCTATCACTATATTTCTATGAAAAGAGCTGAAAGTTAAAAAATAATTGGTAAGGCCAAATGCTTGTGATAAATAGCCTTATGTGTTATAGCCCAAAATGGGAAACAATTAAAATGTGCCTGATTGTAGGGAACCACCAGGCTTGGTTTCAGGGGTTGAAGCCACTGCACAGCTGCGGCCTAAAATAGTGGCCCTGTGAGACCTGACCTAATGCTGGGAGGCATGCAAGAACCCAGAGCTAATGTATACTAGATGTTTATGATCAAAGCACAGGATGAAATCAGTCACCTCCTTACTCCATGACCATCTGGCATCTTTGTGTCCAATAGACCCTGACCTGAAGGAGAGCATGTTGTTCCTTTCATTATTATTACTAAAATATATATCTATTGCATAATCAGCACAATATGACATTGATTGATAATCTTTACATGCACCCTGTTTACCCCTATACACTGTGTAGTCAATAAAAGCTTTAGAGGAATGATCCTCAGGGCTCTTATCCACTAGAGGAATTAGCTGGTCTTTCTCCCCAAACATACTCTGTGTTGGGCATTTTTCCCTCATTTACAGCACTTGGGGGACCTTGCTGGTTGAGGTCCCCCTCACTTGATGATGTGAATGGTTCAACTATGGTACATTTGACCATGTAATACTACAGGCATACCTTGGAGATGTCACTGGTTTGCTTGCAGACCCCATAATAAAGCGAGAGTATCGAAATAAAGAGATTTACAATCATTGTGCTGGTGGAGGGTCTTGCCTTCGACTTGTGAAAAATGCAACATCTATGAAACGCAATAAAGCAAAGCACAATAAAATGAGGCATGACTGTACTCAACAATAAAAAGAAACAAACTATTCATAGGCACAACATTTTGGATGTATATCAGGGCATTAGGTTGAATGAGAAAAAAACAATCTCAAAAGGATCATATTGTTTAATTCTAATCATATAACACTCTAAATGCCAAAATTATAGAGATGGAGACAGACAAGTTGTTATTAGGGGTTACAGATGGTTGTCAGGGTACAGGATGGTGGGGAGAAAGGAAGCTAGGTATAACTATAAAGAAATTTAAAAGGGGATATCTTTGCACTGATAGAATAGTTTTTGCAAGTTGATTACAATGATGGTTACAGAAATCTGCACATGTGATAAAATGACACATAAGTCTACACATGTTGTACCAGTGTCATTTTCCTAGTTTTGACATTGTACTACAGTTGTATAAGATGTAACCAATAGAAGATATTGGGTGAAAGGCTATGCCATCTTTGCAATTTCCTGTGATTCAATAATTATTTAAAAATTAAAAATTTAAAAATTGGCAAAGAAAAAGTATACTGATACAAATGTCATATAATAATTAGAGTTGGTTATTTAAGTTCTAATTTTAAAAGTAAAATTTAAACATGTATACATAGTTGGGTAAATCAATGAGAGATTCTAATATATGTCAAAGGTGATCATTTTTATCAGAAGGTCAAGAGTTTTTCACAAAACTTGCTAGGTTAGCTATTTGGTTAAAAAAAAAGAAAAAGTGAGGTCCTTGCTTTTCACTATACTCCAGAATGAATTCCAGATGGATAAAATATTTAAAATTTAAAAAATTAGACCATTAAAATTTTCAGGAAAATGCTAGTGAATATATAGTGGCTCATAGGATTGTGAGGCTCCTTCCAAGTAGGAATTGGAGACCCTAGTCATACAGGTAAAAACCGATAGTTTGCACTATTCAATTTTTAAACATTTTAGTTAATGACTATCAAAAAACAATTTAAAAAATGTTAACATAGACAATGAAGATTGAAAATCTTTATAAAGATGTTTCCAACACCTTTAAAAAATCTTAATTAGAAATAATAGAGAGAAAAATAGAAATTTTATAAAATAAGATATTCAGATATCAAATAGACAAGAAAATGATTAATTTCACAAATAATGAAAGAACAGCAAGTGCAAAATCAAAAATTGTACATATATTAATACAACTACTCACCTATCAAAATGGCTAAAGAAAACAAATTTTTTTTTCTAAAACATAGTATTCACTATTACTCAGAAATTAGGAAAACATACAAAGGTCTGTCCAGAATGTATTGAGCCAATGTCAATATAATTAAAACAGTTTTCATGACCGATACTTTTGAGACTGACCTCATATTTGAATGCAGTGTAATGTGTTTTAAAATCTGTGTATTCTTCGATTGAGCAATTCCACTTTAAGGAAATTAGCTTACTAATAATGACAATAATGCAAAACAACAACAATACCAGCTTATACATATAGTATTTACGATATACAAGGCATTTTTCTAAGCACTATGCATGTATTAATCATCTAATCCTCTCACAAGAGTTCTAAGGTAGGTTTTACAGATAAGAAAATGGAGGCTCATCGAGGTACAGCAAAATGATGGGTAAAGTCAGGGTTTGAACACAGCAGTCAAGCTCCACAGAACATGCTGGCAATTACTCAAATATACCTGTTTTCTTCTTATGAAAATAATTAGAAATACAAGCAAAAAAAGTTGTGTACATAGATGTTCATCAGTGTTTGCTGTAAGATGGTGAAAACTAGAACTTCAATATTAGAAAGTACAGAATTGGTTAGATAATTTAGAGGGCCGTCCATCATTGTGTGGAAAATCAGCATCTATTAAAATACTGCTGTCCAGTTTGGGCTGGCAAACCTTTCAAGGCCAGATGGTAACTATTTCAGGCCTTGCCAGGCATGGTCTTTGTCACACCCAGGGTCTCTGTGAGTGCAAATGCAGCTGTAAGAGGGTGTGGCTGTGCTCCAGTGACACTATTTGTGAAAACTTGCAGTAAGGTGGCTTTCCCCTGCAGGTGATTGTCTGCTGACCTCTGCTATAAAGTAACTACATTCCAATTTTGTAATTGTATGGACTATTAATGATACAGTAAGTGAAAAAATCGTTAGAATTTTTTAATATGTGTATTTAAAGGTCAAACACATATGATTTTAGAACTTGATAGAGGTATGCAACAGGTACTGCTGTTTGGCTTCTTCAAAGTTGTTGTTAAACTACTTCTTTTTCCTTTGCTGTCTTTACTCTAGAAGTTGGGAAAGCAGGTATCTATCATCCCATTTTGTAGCACAGAGTGGCTATGTGACCCAGTCTGACCTACAGGAGTTAGGCAGAAGCCTGTGATGGATGGTTTCTGAGAAAACTTTTATGTTATTGATGAGAGGATGCCTACAAGCCTGGGTGTCGTATCTAACTTGCTCAGGACAGTGGGTACAGAAAAGATCCCGAGTCACCAGGGCCTCCCTGAGCTAATGCCCCAGTGCTGCCCTGCCAATTTCCTGCATGTGAGGAAAAACTACCTCCTGATTCCATTAAGTGTTATTAGTTGGATGTATCTGAAAGAGTTTTTTTTTTTTTTAATTTTATTGTTGTTGTATTACATCCATCCCCTTTTTGCTCCACTCTGTCCCCCTCCCCACCCACCCATTCCCCCCAAAGTCAATCCCACCTGTTGTCCATGTCCATGGTTCCTTTATACTAGGTTCTTGTCTAAGCTGCTCCCCTTCTTTGCCTCTACCTCCCTCTCCCCCCAACCCTGTTCCCCCTGACCACTGAAGGCCTATTCCTTGTATTCATATACTTGGTTCTGTTTTGCTTGTTGTTAGTTTTGCTCATTATTGTCCTGTAATGGGTGAGATCATATGATATTTGTCCTTCACTGACTGGCTTATTTCACTAAGCATAATACTCTCCAGTGCCATCCATGTTCTTGCAAAGGGTACAAGTTCCTTCTTTCTTTCTGCTCTATAGAATTCCATTGTGTAAATGTACCAAAGTTTTTTGATCCAATCATCCACTGATGGGCACTTAGGCTGTTTCCAGCACTTGGCTATTGTAAATAGTGCCACTATGAACATAGGTGTGCATAGGTTCTTATGAATTGGTGTTTCAGGATTCTTTGGGTATAGTCCAAGTAGTGGAATGGCTGGATCAAAAGGCAGTTC